>PVJA010054327.1:0-11624 GCA_004027025.1 Myocastor coypus
AAAAAAAAAAAAAAAACTATGCCAAGTGCCTTTGAAGAGAAAGACACAAACCGTCAATATAAGAACCAGCATGTCACCTTAGTGACACTGTGACAAGTTTCAACATGTTCAGTATAGTCTACTGTGAGCTATGGTCGAAGTGTGCCATGTATCACTGATCACAAACAACACACTAACATGAAAATTTATTGATCTTAGTGTTGTGCAATCGAGCCACTTCAGGTTTCAGCTTTTCTTTAAAAGGGCGGTGAAGGCTTGTCTAAATAGCTCAGCAGATTAAAACACTTGCAGGCCTGTGGTGCCAGCCCCACCCCTGAGGCATGCTTAGATTGCAAGTGAGACGGGGCCTGGTGGCGTAAACCTGTAATCCCAATTTGGGAGACTGTAAACAAGCGGATCACTCTGTCTGATGTAGTAGTGAGACCCTAATCACCCTATAGATCCTTCCACTAAAATATATGCATATATATTAATATAAAAGAGAGCTGAAAATTCAGCTATGGTTATTTATGATCCTGACATTAAGGTTAATGTTTCAATGGAAAATGCTCAGTTCTCCTTGTGCAAAACAAACCTGCCACTGAAAATATAACATCAAAGTGACACTGTATTTTTTACCCTGATGGGCTTGTGCACACTAAGCTTGTATGTTGAAATACTATTGTGCACTCTGAATATTACAAGATCTTGTTAGAGCATTTGAGAAACTGTCTGCCTGGAAAAAAGCCTAAGAAATTGCAAAAGTTTCATCTCTGATTGTCTTAAGTCTCCATGTCAGACATTGTGTCTAGTATACTAATTTCTGTCAAATCTAATCATTATAGTGTGTCCTCATCTAGCTTATTCACTCAGTCTGGGATTTTGCAATTGTTTTGGTTACTTTCCTCTTGTTTCAGAGACAATATACCTGACACTCAAAATGAAGGACAGAAAGGTTTATTTAGCTCATAGGTTGTGGAGGTTTCAGTCCATATTCAGTTGGCTCCGTTGGCTGAATCACACATGGCAGAGGGCAGCAATTCATGGTAGCAGAAAACGGAAAAACAGCAAGCTCTAAAGGGAGCATAAATGGCACCAATGGCTACAAAAAGAAAATCTGTCATCTCTGCCCCATGCTGAGTGTAGCACTCACATCCAATCCCAGCAGCACTCACACACATAATCCCAGCACTGGATCAAGAATTAATCACAAACTCTAAAAGTCCACCCCATAACTGCATGAGGCTTTGGGAGACAACTAGACACAAAACTGTAACAGCAATATAGGATTTAATGAACAGGTACTAATAAATCAGGAAATTGGTACATTGGGTTGTCATTAATAGAGGTTTACTAGGCCAGCAAGATAGCTCAGTAGTTTAGAGCACCTGCTTAGGCAAGCTTACGCACCACAGGGACTACAGTTCAATTCTTGGCACCACATGCTGTGCCAGCCCCACCCCCAGGGTGGGCTGAGCCAGCCATAGCATAAATAAAGTTTAAAAATAGACGTTTATTACTAGGGCCATCAGCGGAGTTGTGCTGAGTGGAGAGGGTATTTATGAATATAGATCCTTGTCAGTATGAGCTACCTAGTGAGGCATACTGATAAGCAGATATATAAATGGCAAAATGTACGATAAATGTTAATGAGATATGTGACAACAAAAGGTGTTTATGATAGGTATATTTGCCATTTGAGCCAGGAAAATTAGATATTTCAGTCAGCATGTTTTTAAAATAAGACAGTTCGTTATCAAAGGTCATAAATGGACTACATCATCAGATAGGTACTCAAAAGTATAGGGACATTTCAGAGGGAAAACAATGGAGTATGTATTTGCTATTATCTGAATATTTGTATCCCCTGAAGATTCTTTTTTTTTTTTTTTACAGGGTCTTACTATGCAGCTCAGACACATAGTGATTTCCTGCCTCTCAAGTGCTGGGATGACAGTCATGTGCCACTAGGCCTGGAATCCATCGCCAGTTCAGCACACTTGAGAGTGTGGCCAGTGCAGCAGGTGAGGCCAGGTACCGAACCCTGGCTCTTGCACTTCCCTAAGCAAGCACTTAGTCCGCTGATCTATAACGCCGGCCTTGAAGGTTCTTTTCTTATTTATTTATTTCCTTCCTTCCTACCTTCCTTCCTTCCTTCCTTCCTTATTTATTTTGCTGTACCAGGGATCAAACTCAGGACCTTGCACTTGCTGGGCAGGTGCTTATGCTGCTGAGCTCTCTCTCTCCAGCTCCCCTGAAGATTCATAAGACAGGCACTGTTGCACATGCCTATAATCATAGCAGCTTGGGAAACTGATGCAGGAAGAGCACATAGGAAGAACTTCTTCCAAAGTAAAAAAAAAAAAAAAAAAAAGCTGGAGATGTAAATGCTCTGAGTTTAGTTCCTTCTCTCTCTCTCTCTCTCTCTCTCTCTCTCTCTCTCTCTCTCTCTCTCTCTTACACATACACAGACGCACACACAGTTTTTTCACACAAGATGTCTACAGGTGATCTCAATGGTGATTATTTCTAAATGGGAAAATTTTTCCAGAGAGGACACAAATGGGATGCTTTCTTGTTGTTTATTTATTGGATATATGGTCTTACTATGTAGTTCACATTTTTAGTGATTCTCTTGTCTCAGTCTCCCTACCGCTGGGACTAGAGGCCTGTACCACCACCCCTCGATTTCAAGGTCAGCATGGTATGCCTGGGGTGCCTGGGCCGGCACAGCATGTCATACTGGGGATTGAATTTAGGCCCTTGTGCTTGTGAGGCAAGCACTTAGACTGCCGAGCATCTTCCCAGCACATAAATGGGATGTTTTGATGGGTATTTTTGAACAAGGTGTTCTCTTCCCTAAACATATTCATGAATAAGACCTCTCAGTGGGTAGGTATCTATGAAAATGAAGGTCAATGAATGCATCAATGGGGATATGTCAGTGGAATATTTATAAACAAAGAGATGGTTCAAAAGTATTTGCAGTAGGTAGAATTCTAAGAATGAGAGGGCTGGCTAAATAGGTCACTGGATTAAAGCACCTGCTTAGGCAGATGGAGGGGTCTGAGGTTTGATCCCCAGCCTGCCCATGCTGGCTCGGCCCTTGGCATGTTCTGAGATGGCAATTGAGACTGGGTATGGTGGTGCACCTGTAATCTCAGCACTTGGGAAGCTGAAAACAGGAGAATCACTACAAGTCAGATGTGTGAAGTGAGATCCTCTGCACGAAAAATAAAAAAAATAATAATAAATAAGAATTCTAAGGGTGACTCCTACTATCCCTTATCATTCCATGAATTCCTTGACTGTGAGTAAATCCTGTGACTATGATATCACTCAGATATTATATATATATATATATATATATATGTGTATATATATATATATATATATATATATATATATATATATATATATATATATAGTGGCCTTACAGATCTAACTAAAGGTACTAATTAGATGACATTAAGCAGGGAGATTGTTCAGGTGAGTGTAAACTACACACACATGCTCTTCAGAAAAGATTTTTCTCCCACTGATGGCAGAAGAGGAAGTCAGAGAAATGGGAAACTGTGACCTGGATTTCTGAACTACAGAACTGAGATTTGACACAAAATGAAAGTGTTTTAAATTTCTCAGTTTGTGGTAATTTGTTAAACGTATACATTAATAGATAATGAATATATTATTTAATAGTTTCATATTTATAAGAGAACAGATGCTACAGAAGATTTTTTAAGGAAATTAGGTATCAAGTACTTGGGAAATTGTTGTCTTGGCCACAGTAGAAGCTTACAAATGCAAGGAAAAACTCTGTCTAATGGGGACTTTGTAGTGAACTCAATGTGCTCCCTCAAAAATGTACTGAACTCCTAATTGCTGGTGTTATGGGTCACTCAGCATAGGAACCAGATAGGTCCAATTGGAATTTAATTAAGAGCTTTTATTTACTGAACTCAGGGCTGTCAGTCAGTTCTCATGTAGAAGACTGATTGACCTTATCCCCAGGAAGCAAGGGGTTTTTAAAGCAAAAAACCACATCCCATTTAGCAAACAAATTTGTCATCTAACACAGAACAGCACTTCAGGGACAGCATAACCATTCCTCAATATATATTCTTTGTGGGAGCATTGTTTGGTTTCCTCTTAACATACATCTAGTTATTCTGTACAGTTAGAAACACTTTGGCCTTCATTTTGATTTATTTTGCAGGTCTATTCTGGGTACTGTCAGTCTCTTGATAATTTATCAATGGTACACCAAACCTCCTTGTAGACTTACAAGGAAGCAGGGTCACAGGAAGTTGAGCAGAGTAATTTTTCACATTTAGTTTTACATTAAGTCATCACACACAGGGCTCCAGAATGTGACCTTCCTTGGAAACATGAAGAAAAGTATTATTGGTAAGACTACCGTTTGCAGAAAATTTGAAATGTTGGTATTTGTGGGGACTGGAGAGATAGCTCCATGACACAAGTGTGTGCCTGGCAAATTCAAGGTCGAGAGTTTGAGCCCTGGTCCTGCCAAAAAAAAAAAAAAGAAAAAAAAAGAAAGAAGAAATGGTATTTGTGAGTAATGGGGAAAAATCTGTATACTAGAAATTAGTGTACATATGTCACATAAGAAAAAAATCACAAATAGTCATGTTAGATTATATTCTGCTTGTCATATCTTTGGGAAGGATGATCAGAATCATAAATTAAATTTATCAGGTTATATAAAATTATTGCTATACTTTTCCAATATTATGAATTATTAGTCTTATTATTAAACATTATTTGTAATATTGTACATAAACATTGCTAAGATTCACCACTACTAAATTATAAATTAGTTATTACAAAAATAATAGACCTAACTATACATGCAGCACCATTCTATAAAGTCCTTTATGTATGATTTCATTTAATATTCTTGTATTCCTATGAGTTAGGCATTATTTTAATCACCATCTTACAAATGCAGAAATTGAGGCATGGATAGGTAATATGAGTTCCCCTAGGACACAGCTAGGGCAAAGAAGGAACAGGACTACTTTACTTCAAATTTTAAGCAGTCATGAATAAAATTTTTCTTAAAATTATAAAAAAGAATTCATAGGCCTGTAATGTCAGATACTGAGGAGGCTGAGTATTGAGTAGATCAGGTAATTTAGTAAGACCCTGTCTCAAAATAAAAATATGGAAAGGGCTGGAAATGTAGGTCAATGATAAAGTGCTTGTTAGCATGTGTGAGGCCATGGATTCAACATCTAGGACTACTAAAACAAAAACAATTCATAAGGTTTCACTTTTTAAAAATATTAACTGTAAGGGCTGGGGAGATAGCTCAGGGAAACAAGTGCCTGCCTGGCAAGTGCAAGGTCCTGAGTTTGATCCCCAGTTCTGCAAAAAGAAAGACAGAAGATAGAAGGAAGGAAGGAAGGAAGGAAGGAAGGAAGGAAGGAAGGAAGGAAGGAAGGAAACAAAGAGAGAGAGAAAGAAAGAAAGAAAGAAAGAAGGAAGGAAGGAAGGAAGGAAAGAAAGAAAGAATGAAAGAAAGAAAGAAAGAAAGAAAGAAAAGAAAAGAAAAAATATTAACTGTTATGGTTCATGTCTGGATGCCCTCCTCCCAAAGACTGGTATGATCATGAGGGCTGGGTTGCTCAGAGACAGCTAAGCCTAGAGTATATAATTGGTTCACTGTCTAATGCTGCAATTGAGGCTGAGTGATTTCTGTGATCATTTGAATGATTGGATTGTCACCACCCTAATTCCAGCAGTCTGGATAAGAGAAAAAGGGGCAGAAAGAGGCTTGTTTCTCCCTTTTGTGCCTGTTGCTTTAGGTGTCTTCTGCCACCATCAGTGGTGGACCCTCTGCAACGTGCAACCCAGGCTTCGAGCGAGTGGACTGAAACTTCCACAAAGAGTGAGGTAAATAAAACTTTTCTTCCTTAACTTTCAGTGCTGTGTATTTTAACTCAGTAACAAGAAAAAAGTAACTAAGACACTGACCTAGTTTACATCTTCATAATTTTTCTCTTTTGAAACAACTTTATTGGGGCTGGGGAGATAGCTTAATAGAATAGGCATTTGCCTGGCAAGCGCAAAGGCCTGAGTTCAATCCCTGGTTCAGCAAAAAATAAATAAATAGATAAATAAACAAATAAATAAATAAATAAAATTAACAACTTTATTGAGGAATGATTCACAATGAAATTCACCCATTTAAAAATGACAATTAGTTTTATTATATTCAGAGTTGTGCAAATATCACAATAGAATTTTTAGAGTATTTTCATTATCCCTGAAAAGAAATAGTAGTCACGTTCCATTTTGATACCCTACACACACTAATCTACTTTCTGTCTCTGTACTTTTGTGTACTGGGCATTACATATAATAATTACACATTTTTTGTGACTTGCTTCTTTCACTTAACACGTTTTTAAAGTATATCCATATCATAGCAGGTCTCAGTACATCATTCCTTTATAACACGCATTAATATTCCATTGTATGCACATACATTTTTATATCTATTCACCTATTAAACATTTATTTCCACCTTAGGGCAATTATGAACAATACTGCTTTGAATACCTGTATAAGTTTTTAAGGTAAGCATGTTTTCATTTCCCTCAGTTAAGTACCCAGGAGAGCAATTGCTGGATCACATGTAAATGCTGTTATGTTTAACATTATAAAGAACTGTCAAAGTTTTCTAAAGATGGCTACATCTCTAATCCTACTCTAGCAACCTCAGAGGGTTCCAATTTCTCCACATCCTTAGCAACATTTGTTACTGTCTTTTTTATTTTAGCCATCCTAGTGGATGTGAAGTGGTCTCTGTTCCCATACTCCCACACTAGGGATGGAACTTAGGGCCTCACACACACTCGGCAAGTGTTCTGGCAATGAGCCCCATCCCCATCCCCAGGTCTTCATTTTGAGTTCCCTGATGATTAATCTGTGTGCTTACTGGGCACTTGTATATATTCTGTAAAGAAATACCTACTCAGATTCCTTGTACATGTTTAATTGGGTTGTTTTTATTGTCAAAGTGTAAGAATTCTTTATATATACTGGATACAGATCTTTAAGCAAATATATATATGATTTGCAAATTCAGAAGTGTGGTGAGTAGTCAGCAGTTGCAGCGCTTAGTGTAATAGTGATTGGCTTGGAAGTGGAATGTGGGCATCATGTTGGGGCATCGCTGCATCCAGACACTGAGCTGTGGCTTCAGGGATAAAGAACAATGCAGGGCCAACAAACACTGTGATTGGGTTTTATGGACTTGAAGGCACTGAGTAACTGGCAAGGTGAGGCTAATGTGGACTCATTAGGCACTGCTAGAAACTCATAGAAGTTAAAATCTTTGCTCTTATGATTAATCGTGGATCACTGAACAGAAAGATGGTGGCTGGGATACAGTTAGCAAATACACTGCTGTGGCAATCCTCAGTACCATCAAGAGGTACTAGACGGCTATTGTACAGGAAATACAGGGAATGTAATATGTATATTCAAGTACGTGTTATATTGTGATGCATCTGAGGATCAATTCAAATACCCTGGGTCATCGTACCCATGGGGCATTCAAGAGAAAAAAGGAAAAAGTATCTTCACATAGTATCAATTTACTGTGGCATGCCGGGTGTGGTGGCGCACGCCTGTAATCCCAGCACTTGGGAGGCTGAGGCAGGAGGATCGATGCGAGTTCAAGACCAGCCTGGGCTACAAAAGTGAACTCAAGGCCAACCTGAACTGCATAGCGAGACCCTGTCTCAACAAGACAAAAAAAATTTACTGTGGCATAGTGCCACCAACTCCTAAATATAAAAGATTCATTCTTTTTTCTTCTAGTACTGGAGATTGACCTCGAAGCCGTATCTCATTCTAGGCAAATGCTGTACCACGAATCTATATCCCCAGCTATATTTTGAGTAAAGGTCTCACTCAGTTGCTCAAACTGACCTTGAACTTGCAATTCTCCTGGCTCAGTCTTCCAAGTAGATGAGAATATAGACATACACGACCACACCACCCTAAGATTCACTCTCACTGATCAAAAAAAGACATAAGAAATATTGTCAGACCAAGTTGAGAAGTACACCACAACCAGACTCCTTAGCAGAGGAAACTCTATTTTTCTTTCTTTTTTATGTATTTGGTACAGGGTCTCACTATGCAGCTCAGACTCATAGTGATCCTCCTGTTTTCAGCCTCCCAAGGGCTGGGATTACAGGCCCTATCATACCTGATCTCGGTAGCCTGCTCAGCATGCCGGGGAGGGGCCAGTGCAGCATGTGGTGCTGGGGATCGAACCCTGGTCCCTGCACTTGCCTAAGCAGCTGCTTACTCTGCTGGCCCTATAGGGTATTTTTCAAGCAAATGGGAAAATGATCCTCAGTGGCATGTAAAAAACCATGAAAAGCAACAAAGATGTTGAATACGTGGGTAAAATCAAAAGAATATTGCCCAAATCAGACAGAAATGTTTTGTGGGGAGATGTGTACTTACATACACACAGACACACACACACACACACAATTTGTGTCCCATAACACTCATTACATTTTAGAATATAACACACCATTATATTTGAAATAGGTGTGTATATCATCAAAGCTGCTATTAAAAATTTAGAGGACTGACTGTAAATACTGGAAATTGTGGAAATGTACTTTTACAAACCGCTCCTGACAGTGTAAGTATATACAATTGGAGGGGAAAATTCAATGCTTAATAAAGTATGACAAACTTCTATATCAGTCAGAGACCAGTTAAGACACGGAAAGCATACTCATTATTTTAACAGAGAATTTTGTTTTGTTTTGGAGACTGTCTAAGTTTAGGCTGGCTCGAACTCACAGTGATGTTCCTGCCTCAGTCTCTCAAGTGCTGGGATTACAAATGTCTCAATTACTGTTCTCTCGTTGCTGGGACAAATACCCAACATCCAAAATGAAGAAAGGAAAGGTTTATTTAGCTCACAGTTACTGGAGGTTTCAGTCCATATTCAGCCAGCTTCAAGGCAGACTGGCACATGGCAGAGGGCAGCAGTTTATAGCGGCAGAACAATTGCAACAGAGGTAACTGACAGAAAGTCTGTTTCTCTCTCTCTTATAATACATTCAGGCTATTGCCCCAGGCTGGGGAAGGTACACACACCCATAATTCCAGCAGTACTAAGATACATAATCCCAGTGGACCATGAGTTACTCTCATACTCTAGAAGTCCCTGCCCTGTGGTTCCGTGAGGATTTGGGGGAAGGGCAACTAGACACAAAACATAACAACAAGCATATGCCACCATGCCTAACTCTTTAAACTTTCTTTCTTTCTTTCTTTCTTTCTTTCTTTCTTTCTTTCTTTCTTTCTTTCTTTCTTTCTTTCCTTCCTTCCTTCCTTCCTTCCTTTCTTTCTTTCTTTCTATTATGACCAGCTCAGCCTGTCCTGGGGGTGGGGCTGGTGCAGCATGTGCCAAGGATGGAACCGTGGTCCCTGTGGTTGCCTAAGCTTGCCTAAGCAAGAGCTTTAGACCACTGAGCTATTTCACTGGCCCCTGGCTCTTCAATAGAAATTATTTGAAATAATTTTTCACTAGCTATGAAGTTGTTAACTACATACATGAAGAGACAAAAACACCATTTAAGTTACCAAGGAAGTAGTAATGAGAGAAAACAGCTCAGCTAGGGTAGCACTAAAGGAATAAAGTTGACTTATTAAAAAGTATAAGAGTACCAGGCATGATGGCACAGAACTATAATCCCAGCTGCTTTGGAGGTTGAGGCAGATGGTCAAAAGTTTAAGGCCAGCTGAGGAAACAAAAAATAAAGAGGCTGGAAGTGTAGCTCAGTACTAAAGCACTTCTGGGGTTGATCTCCAGTACTGAAAAAAAGAAAGAAATAAAATGAGTAAGGCAGAGGAAAGTGCCCTTAGAGCTGGGACTCATTTCTCTAAGCATTAACATCAACCAGCTGATGCTTATTCCAAAGAGGGTGTGTCCCATAGGTTAGCTTTGAGAGTTCTGGAAAACTTTCAACTGGGCAAAGCTGCAAGGAGCTGTTGCTGATATCCTCATGGAGAAGCCATGGCAGGTGGACATTTCTAGACGGGGAGAAGGAAGGAGAAAGTTCTTTCTGTCTCCAGCCCCAGAGTTTAGCTCTAGTATCTCTCATCAGAATAGCTCCACATAAAGGAGGTGGCACCGCAGAAATGTGGTGTAGAGTCACAAAGCACAGCCCAATAGGAAGACTCTGGAGCTGGGCCACAAAAGCTTAATAACTAGGACATTGCCGTACCCTGTGACCCAGCAGTTCCACTTCGAGGCTTAGACGTGAAACACAAAAGCAATGCATCTTCCACTAGGAGAATGAAGAGGAATGAGTACACCAGACCTGTATTCATCAAAATAGATAGATCTTGGAATGTAACATCCAACAGAAAATGACAGCTGCTAAAGTTTAGCTAGTATGATACCAGCTAAGGAAAAACTTAAACAGACAATATAGCAGCATATACTATAGACCCCATGGAATACAAAAAGCTCAAAGTAGAGCCAGAGCCAGGCATGGTGGTGCATACCTATAATCCCATTACTCTGGGAGCCTGAGGCAGAAGGATGGTAACTTTGATCCCAGTGCATACAACTCAGCAAGAAGTGCTGATGTAGCTCATTGCAAAGGCCTTGGTTTCAATCCGCATGACAAAGAAAAGAGAAAACACCTCACAATAAATTAAAATTCTAAATGTTAAAGAAACTTTGACTTCAGAGGTAAGTATAGGAGCATATCATCATCATGAAATTGATAGTAAAACATAACACTTTAACAGAATTTAAAAAGTCACAATCTAGCAAAATATATTACAACATATATGAATAAAAACAGTTTTATAATCTCCAAAGTTAAAAGCAATGACATTTAAACCAGGAAGGAAAAGATGAGCAGCCCATTACAAAACAATGGACCAGGGCCAGTAAGATAGTTCAGCAGACTAAGTGCCTGCTTAGGCAAGTACAGGGACCAGGATTCGGTCCCATATGCCAAGCTGGCCCTGCACGCCTGAGCAGAAGACCGAGTCTGGGCATGGTGATGCATGTCTGTATTCCCAGTACAAGGGCTGCTGAAAACAGGAGGATCACTGAGTCCAAACTGCATAGTGAGACCCAGTACCAAAGACAAAAAATGAAAAACAACAACAACAAAAAAACCACAGACCAAAAGATAACAATAGTCAGTGTATTAGAGAAAACATCCAAATGGCCAATGGACAGAAAAGATGTTTATCCTCACCACTAAGTGGGAAAATACAAATGAAAACAGTAATGTTCTATATTTCACGGGCACCAGGACCTCGCTCACAACAACCAAGGTGACACATTATTTTTTTTTTTCCTCTGAAAATTTCCTCATTTTTTTTTATTTTATATTTTTTATTTATTTTTTTTCAATTCTTTTATTGTTTAAATTTAACAATGGTTATATTACATATTTTCATCATCGGATCAGTTTAGATTAATACATATAGGTATATAAGATTGATCAAACAACTAAACATTAACCTTTCTAAATCCACATTACTTTTTTTTTTATTTTCCCCCTTTTTTTCTTTGAAAGTTGACATATTGCATATTGTCCTCACAATCATTCTAT
>PVJA010054328.1:0-11624 GCA_004027025.1 Myocastor coypus
AAAAAAAAAAAAAAAAAAAAAAAAAAAAAAGCTAAAAGATCCTTTCTTACTCTTTCACTGGCTGCAACTGTGTC
The DNA here is from genome assembly GCA_004027025.1 of Myocastor coypus. Lineage (NCBI taxonomy): Eukaryota > Metazoa > Chordata > Mammalia > Rodentia > Myocastoridae > Myocastor > Myocastor coypus. The sequence continues at coordinate 75 of PVJA010054328.1, forward strand.
TTCAAGATCTGAGACTCTATCTTCACTTTCGTTCATACGGCTCTGCCAACTTGTGATCGAGATTTCATTTTTTTGTATATCTCTGTGAAACTGTTTCATGCGATCTATTTCTTTCCTATATTGCTCCGTCAGGGAGTCCATCATTTTTCTATCCTCCTCTAATTTTTTATCGATGTCTTCTTTAATAGTACTGAAGTCTGTCATTATGGTTATCCTTTCTTTCTCTAATTCAGAGATTATTTCTGTTCTGTTCTCCTTCTGCTTTTGTGTAGTTGTTCCCCTACTTGGGATGCTATTGATTTAGACATGTCTTTGTTAACTTTAGATATTATTTCTGCTCTGATGTCCTCTATACGTTTCTTCAGTCATCTTTCCACTTCATGTATTTCTTTTTTTACTTCAGATGCTATCTCTGATCTCAGTTGCTCTATAAGTTTCTGCACTTGTCTGTCTGCCTCAGATGCTACCAATTCAGAGGTTTCATCTGCATGATTCCCATTTTCTTCCATAGTAGTGTCTTCTATATTTGATTTGGGTGGGCTCGGGCCCTGAGATTGCATCCTACTCCTTGTTATCATTTTGTATGGAAGTGACCTCTGCACTTTGGCGGCGTTATGCTGCAAGTGTCTTTGGGCCTTTGGTCTGGAGCCTCCAAGTTGGTTCCCCTATAGAAGTTCTTGGCTTCGTGTTGGAGCTCGGGCTGCTGGCTGCTGTGAAGCCCTGTGGGTGTGGTCTGTAGGTGGAGGTGGAGCTTTGGAATTGAGGAGTCCTGGTAGGCTCGTGGACCAAATCAGTTGCCCGATGAGATGTATGATGGGTTTGGTAGTGGAGCTTGGGCAGGAAGGGTTCAAAAAAAAATTAAAAACATGGGAGGGGGTGGAAGGTGGACCAAGGATCCTGACCCAGCCAGTCCGCTGGCTTGGTGGGCTGGGAACCGGACCGGGGACCGGAAGGGGAAGTTAGTCGCAGGAATGCAGAAGAGAAGCAGAGGGGCGGAGAGCTCTGAGAGCTGTCTTTGAAGACTCAGTTCCAGTTTAACTTTGCTTGCTTCATGTTCATATTCATAAATACTTAAGTTTTCACATATATGAAGTCTACATACATCCTTTAGTAGATGTACAAAACCATATACATTTACAGCTATATAGAAAACATTACACAGTCCAATATAATTCATATTTTATACATATCTCTATGTGATAGGTGATATGAAATCACGCGGAGCTTCTATATCTCTAAACCTCACAGTGTTGCCAGGAGCCACTCTGAATTCACCTTATGTTCAGCAAGTATCATGGTTCCACCCTGGGAAGAGAACAAGGTCACAGGTGGGGCCTGAGCGTGCCTGGTGTGGAGCTGACAGAGTACAAAGCCCTGTGGACCATCTCAGCTTTTACAACCCTGCCTGACCCGTCTCCTTGCCTGGCCTTGCCACAAGCAGCAATTCAGGCCAAGTCGGCACACAGTTCAGACGAGCCTCTCGGCCTCTTAGAAAGGCTCTTCACTGCTTCACTCTCCCATCAAGCTCACAAGAAAGTGACTTTTCACCAGACACAAGCCAGTGTGCAGGAAAATAATGGACAAGAGTTACTGGGTAAGAAGCCAGAAGAACAGAAAACTAGGTACAGTCCATCCCTAAATAAATAACATAGAGTTAAGACATAAAATGTTTTACCAGAAAGTAAACATGTATTTCCCAATATCACTCTTGCATTTGTCAAAACAACTCATTTGCAAGTGGCCAAATACCAGGTTAAACTACCCAAGCCAATACTATGACTCCACAATGATTTGAAGGCATATTCTCCAATAATAGAAAATAAGGGATATAAATTACCAAGAGAGGGCATTATTGGCAAGTGACACTGTGTATCTAATAAGTTTTATAGAATAATAAGTTTTATAGATGTTAGGAATATGGCTAGATACAAAATAAGTATGGAAAACTCAAATTTGTATGGTATCAATAGCTACTTGAGGAAAGTAGAGAAAAATTAAGCTGGGTACAATAATTTCAAAAACAATAAAATGCCTATATTCTGATAAGAGAGATAAAATAATTACGAAACTAAGATACAAACTTTTATTGACAATGTAAAATAAGACCTGAGTAAGTAAAGAAGGATACCATTCCTGAACAGGAAGATGCAAATAAACATGCTGATCTTTGCAACAGTAATGGGATCTTAATGGCTCATTTTTACTTTTTAGAATTAAACAAAACAATTTCAAATTTATCCAGAACGTTAAATTTCAGCTGGAGTCACGAAGCAACTTAGAAAGACAAATATTGAGCATGAACTTGCCCTACCAGACATAAAACCTTACTACAAAAGTACTGAACCAACATACGATCCTCGAGGACACACAGACAAATTGGTGGAACAAAACTGAGAATCCAGAGGAGACGAAAATGACACAGAAATTAAAATGTGATAAAGATATATTTCAGTTCACTGGGTAAACAACATAATTAGTACTAAAAGGTACTAGGATAATGGGTTGTCTTTTCAGAAATGACTAAAGTTAGATCCTTACACTGAAAGTCTCACTGCAACAGAAAGCTAAAGGCATTAGAAGAATTAAACAGCGTGTAGAAAATACTTACAAACTTTAGGCTTGGGAAGATCTGTTATCGATTTGAGTCCCTGAAGTGAAAATTCTATTTGTAAGATGTAAAGAATGTCCAAGAAAAAATACTTAAGTGCATGTACGAAGACTGTGTTAATATTCCCATAACTTAAAAGGCTCATAAAATTCATTATAAAGATAAATGACCCTACAAAATGATTAAAGATTGTGAATATGCAATTCATAAAAAAGAAATATAAATAGCCAATACATCTATGAAAACAAGCAACTACACAGGCCTTTCTTGTCCCTAATTAACAGAACCTTAAGTTTACCAGCATTTAGGATTGGAGAGGATATGGAAAAAGCTACAGTTCTCTTAGCCAGGCGTGGTGGCTTACGCCTGTAATCCCAGCACTCGGGAGGCTGAGGCAGGAGGATTAGTGTGAGTTCGAGACCAGCCTGGGCTACAAAAGTGAGCTCAAGGCCAGCGTCAACTGCATAGCGAGACCCTATCTCAAAAAGACAAAAAAAAAAAAAAAAAAGCTACAGTTCTCAAATACTGTGGATCTTAGATGAAGTTTTCAAGATTTGAAATCAATTCTCAAATTAATTAAAATGTAACCTGTCCATACTATCAGGCCCACTTGGTACCTTGGCCTACCAAAGTAGTTTATTAGGGCTATTAACATACAGAAATATGCAAATCTGAAGAAAGCAGTTAGAGCCACACCTGGCGATACACAGCCGCAAACCCAATGCAGGAGGGTGCTGAGGCAGAAATATAAACTGAAGCCCAGCCTGGGAGACTTAGTGAGATTCTGTCTCAAATTAAAAGAAAAGAAGAACAAGAATGACTATACATATACTTCAGTCAGATGGTCCTGTACCACCAGGAAAGCAAGCTTAGTACAGCCTGGCTCATCAAAGGAAAAATGAGAAATTCTAAATATCCATTAATATTGACTGATGAGAAAATACAGTGACGGCCAGCTAGATAACTCAGTGCGCTAAGTGCCTGCTTTGGTAAGCTCAGGGACTAGGGTTCCATCCCTGGTCGCATATGCCATGCCAGCCCTGCTCCTGAGGCTTGCTAAGCTGGCAACAGAAGCCATATGTGGTGGTGCACGACTGTAATCCCAGCCCTGCGGAGGCTGGAAACAGGAGGATCACTGTGAGTCTGAACTGCCTAGTGAGACCCTGTAAATTTCTTTTAAAAAAGAAAAAGATCATAAAAAATACAGCGACTCCAAAATAAAGACTTTTATGTAATTATTTTTTTAAAAAATCCATCATCCTCTTGTCTCTCAATCTAGGAATCCTGTGTTGCTCGTGGCCAAGACGGGCTTCTGTCCCCTCAGCCCATTAAGTTCTTGATAAGTTGCATGTTTTGTTAGAAAAAGTAAAAAAGAAAAAAATAGATAAAAGAACCAACCAAACCTGAAAGTAGAGTTCTGCAAAGATGTCTACGATTTCTTAAGTGAAAACAGGAAGGTCAAGAACATCATCTCCAACCTGCCACTTGGCTTTGCTTTAATCAAACAGACGGGAAAATTTATACCCTGGATGTACATACGGAGACATATGTCAGATTACCCCACCGACTTGAAAACAATACATACACAACTGCTAAGAGCTCTGTCCTATAGGAGGCGGCACAGAAAGAGCAAAAGGGAAGCTTCACTCATCACTGTATTTTCCAAAAATAGGACCAAAGAACGCAGCCAGGAGCTTATCTCCAACTGTGCCTGCCAATGGGTCTCACACATAACTCAAGGCGGCCAGCTGTATAAAATTTGTCAGCTACAGTTGAGGAACCAGCACAGGATGATTTGCTAACTAGCAAGAGACCCTGATACAGCACATGCACAGGAGAAGTCACAGTTCCACAAGGAACCTTTTTCTTTAAGCTGCAAAGCCAGGCTGTCCAACATGCGCCACAGGACAGAGGACATACCTCGGACAGGGGCTTTCCTTCGTGGCAGTTGATCCCACCAACGAAGACCATGTTGGGCATCACAGGCCGGGGATATTCGAAAACGAAGTCTGTGCGCATCAGCCAAATCGAAGGTTGGCTGAAGAGGTCATACGCTGTGATGGGTGTTTGGAGAATTTCAGTGGCGATTTCTAAAGCACTTTTAAAGAAATAATTGCAAAATAAACGTTCCTCGAGGTGGGTAAGAAGATTCTTCACTCTCTCATGGAAAGTCATGGCATCTGACAGCACAGACAGAACTCTGGGAACATAGGAGAGAGGAAAGGGGCACTGCGTACCTTCTTCAAGAAGATGGCAAAATGTTACCCTGGTGAAGACCACAGATGGCAGTGAAAAATATTTGGCAACAATTAAGCCACACACATCAAAAGGATCCATAAACACCGCATCAAATGAAGTCATTTTCAAATACTCAACTATTTCCTTTGCACTAAACAAGCTCCTACAACGTGAAAATGTGAAGTCCAAAAAATGTTTGGAAGAACCTACTGCAATAGAGTACATACTTTTTTCTGGAGTTTTCCACTGAGTGTCAGCAAACAACCGAAATGACTGATCCAAATCCTCCAGGGTGTAAGAAACTGGATAACTCTTCACTGTGAAATTCAGGGACTGTCCCAGTTGCCAACTGGCCTCTGGCATGACAGCGACCACCTCATGTCCTCTCTGGACGAGTTTCTCCGCCACGGCGCGCTGGGTGAACCAGTGGCTCCCATCCATGGGCACCACCAGCAGCCTGCCTGCCTGGGCAAAGCCGGATGCCAGCAGCAGACACAGGCACAGAGGGAGGAGGGTGGGCGGGCGTGCTGGAGCCATGGGGACCGCAGCGCAGAGCCTCCCAGCCACTCAGACACTGCTCCTGGAATACTGTGCGCGGAATAAGCACAGGTGCAGCCTCTGCCACAGACTGGGTGGAGCTTCACATGCTGACAGTGAGAAGTAACAGGCTCGCAGAATGACTGACTCACAATATCAATGATTAATGAAGTGCGTGGATGGCAATCCTGCTTAGTACATGTTCCATCAAGGGTGGCCGACCGTCACCGTCAGTATCATGACCCGGCCTACATGGCAAGTCTATAGGGATGTTATGCAATGGATTTGTACTTTGCAGTATCAGAAAATGGAAGGGAAAGTGTGTTTGAGAAATATTTCTACTTCCAGAGATTGTCAAACAGCACAATTTAGATGTTCTGTTCACGGGAGCCAGGACTCCCTGCTCAGAATGAAATTTCCAACCCAGCTGCAAAGCTCTAGTTCTCACTCTTTATGGGCCTCAACTGTGCGCCCTGAGCTTGCTGCTCTGCAGGGCCACTGCTGGGAGGGTGGCTGGTCAGTCTTCTCAGGTTTCATGTGTCATTTGCAAACCCCTGCAGGCCACTGAAACAGGATCAGTAACTCACAGGCCTCACCCATCCCGTGTGGTCCTAGACCTTGGTGAAACCCCATTCCAAAGGTACAAAGCCAACTTCTCCCTAATTTTGTACCACTCCACACAGAGGACTTGGAGGGATTGATGCACTGTGTCAACTTGAGAAGTTTAAACTGAGCAGGGCCCAGAGTCCTCACTCTGCAAACATCCTCATCACTAAATGGGCTGAGTGCTACGCCTTCCCTGAGGAGGGGGAGCCTGCTTACAGTATAAAGGAGGAAAAGAGGTTTTTCCTCTCCCTTCCACCCTTTCGCTCTTTCTGCTTTTGATAGCTTGTGTCACCTTCAACTGTGGCCCCTGTGCCATGGCAGCCTGACTTGGAGCTGGCTGATTACAGACTGAAAGCCACAGAAACTAGAAGACAGAAACATTTGCTTACTTACGTTTCACATCAGGGATTTTGTCTCACCAAGGAGAAGAAACTAAGACAGAGGTTGTTCACACAGTCTAGAGAAGGTCCCTGGGCCTTTCTATACCTGTCCTAGGATCCCCGACATGCTTCTAGGATGCCCAGTCCCAGATCACACTCAGGGAACAGGGGCACGAATTGGTCCAGTAATGACAGAGGCAGGCATAGGAAGGAGGCAGGGGTATGATGCCTGGCATGTAGATCTTGAGGGGGGCTCACTGATGCTCTCTGTGGGGCTCTGCCCAGAGCTAGGTGCCATACTCATAAACCTGGTGTGTGTCTGAGTCAGCAGTGAGGGAGGCACAGTCTATATCATCCTGTCCCTGGTATTTGCCCCATCTAGGGTCACAGCCCACACTGCTCCAGCCTATCAGAGAGCGCTCCCACTTGTGAGAGTTCAGAGGAGCCAAGGAATTAGGACAGTTCACACAGGTGGCCTAAAGCCAGACCCACTCAGTAGAATGCTGCTCAGAGGGGCCAACTCCAACTTTGGAGCACTCAGAAGGCACGGGCTGCTGCTGACTGACCTGGGTTACCAAAGGTTCCACTCCTTCTGCCCAAGCATTAAAGACCCCACCTAGAAAAGGAAAGATTGTACAGTCTTCAGCAGTGGAACTACAGGTCACACTTCCCAAGAAAAGCCTGCTGGATCTCAGAGCACTGCTACACCTTGCCGAGGAGGCGGTCTTCTATTGGTCTTTGATTCCAAAGACAAGTACTGCTGGGGCAGGTTTCTCAACTTCGTTTGATGTCACAGAAAGCTACTACCATCCTCAGCCAGGTGCTCAAACTGACTGAAGGGTCCACTGTTTCCTTTTTTTTTCTTTTTTTTTTCTTAGACCCTGGATGCCAGGAAGCTCTCCAGTGGCCCAGTCACCAGAAGAGGTGAAAAGAGGCCTTGCCTGGTGGTGCTGAGTTCACCCTGCCAGTATGACGGTAACAGATCGAGCTGGGCCTCACTTCAGCCATCTTGAGCTATCACTGCTTTGATGTCAGAGTACCCTGGCATGCATTCTCTGCGTAGATTTCCAACAAAGTACTATAAAACACATCCTGCAGGACAGGATACAGTGCTAGGGGCTGGACTCTGCCTCTTGGGCCAGGATGGTGCCTTTCAGCTTCCATCAGAACTCCACATAAAGCCACACCTTTGGCCAAGAATGAAGCCCACACTCAGCTGGCCATACATGACCTGCTCACCCAACAAATGTGCCTTGATCCAGCCTACTACAGCCACTTGACCCTTGATGCCACACTGAGACCTCGCCCTATGTGATCATTGACTCATCTTCCTCTTCTGGACTCTTGCAAATTTCTTCCCTGGCACTAAACTCACCTATATTGGAGTTGTCCGGAATGCAGGAGAGAGAATAAATATGAGCTGCCAGTCTGTGTCTGCCAAGGAGCTGGTGAAGGCCTCAAGGGCAAGGTTTCTGTTCTAATGCAACTACCAAAGAAAAGATCCAAGGATTGTGAAGACTAAAGGGTCATGGGGAGAAGAGAGAAGGGACGGGACAAGATGTGAAGGGAAGGAGAGATTTGGGGAGAGCTTCTGAAGGCAAAAACGCATGAGAAACTCACACGTGAGGGTCACTATGGTGATGCGCAGATTTTTCAGCAGAAATTTTGCAAGCAGAAAGGGAGGAAGAAAGTATAAACAAACCACTGAAAGAGAAAGCCGGGACCCAATGATATTCTATTCAGCACACAAGGACGAATAACAAGTTTCCCAGAAAAGGAACATTGTGGGCCTCATCACCACTGTTTCGACTCGAGGAACCACATCAGAAAGATCTTTCCACTGAAACCTACTCATAGTGACTCATGCCACTGCAGATAGGCCTCACACACAGGGCAGTCCTTAGGAGGGAGCCACCTTCAGGGCTGAGAGTGCAGTGGCAACGTGTGAGACAGAGAACGCCAAGTAACAAGGGCAGTCACGCTAAATGGTCAGAGCACAGGGACGACACAATTACTCACCTTTCTACACCTAAGCATAAAGAAGGGTCGGCAGGAAAAAGGCGGAGTGAAGAATGAAGGTACAATTCCCATGCTGAAGGTGGTAATACACATGACGTAGGAGACAGAAAAGCTGAAGTTAGAGAGAATGAGTGATGCCTCTGCACCCGTACAACAGTTGCCCCAGTCACCTTGCCCGTGACTCAGCATGGCCTAAGGATCCAGGACCAAGGACACCTCTGACTCCCACCTTTTTCCCTTGGCTACCTTCAGACCTCTTTTCTGTCTCACGTATGTGCCAAGCCTTCCCCAGTTCGTGTCTGTGCCAGCACCACACCAGTCCACACAACGCCACCCGCTCCCAGCCCAATAAGCCCTCTGTGTCCCTGTTTCCCCACCCAGGGTCCCTGCAATCTCTTCTGCAGTCCTCCCTCACCAGCAATAAAGGTGTTCTTTGCCTTTTTCCTGCGTCTCAGTGACACCACTGGAGTGAATCTTACAGATCACTGGAGCCATAGCTCCTGGGGCCACTCGCAGCTTGAGGTCTCCCTGTGAAGGGCAGCCCTTCCTCTTTCTCCCATCTCTACCTCTGCCCCTGCCAGTCTCCATTCCACACCAACACAGCTCAGTTCTGACAGAGGAGCTGCCTTTCTTTTAGGAATTCCTGCCTCACTTTCTCATTCATTCTCTCACTCAAAAACCCTGGGCCCACATCAAGACACCCCGCCCCGCCCATTCCAGGGCATCCTCCAGTGCTCAATGGGATGTCCGTGTGTCCTCTGAGAGATGGGCCGTGAGACCAATGGACACTTCCCCCTCTGTCACAGCACACAAAAAGGCTGAGAACTCTTTGGCATGTCACCAGCTTTGACCATTGGCTCACATTTCATTGAGTCACTTTGAGGAATATTCTTTCCAACCACCAAAGCATTCCCTGCTCAAGTGTCACTTATGAAACTGCAGAGGACCATAAAGCAGAAACATCTAATCTTCTAATGCCATAGGGGGTGGCCCCAGTATAAACGTGATAATGGCAGCCTCCAGCTCAAGGAGGGCACCTTTAATTTCAATATCCTCTAAGATCTGGACAAAGTCTGCTATTGTAATGGCACATAGGCAGAGGTCCCCTATGGACAAATCTTCATTGCTCTCAGGGCACACCCCTGCCTTCCTGGCTCTCAGACTGTTTTGCATTCATGCCCCTTTCACCCTCCCTGATCTATCCCAGATTTCTGAACAGTTACTCAGCTTCAAAGCTGACCATTGTACCTATAGAAAGCAGGTCCAATTCATCATTAATTCCTAAGATCTCCATCTTCCCGATCTATGTCACCTCACCTTTTTCCCCCAGCAAATGATGGAGCTCTCAAAGGCCACTGAGGAGGAAGCAGGCCAGACACACACCAAGCCTAACCACCCTGCAGACGCAGCTGTGGTTCTAGATGACAGCCCCACTAGGACTATCAGGGGCCCAGGGGTTCAGTCCGCACGGCCACTATGGATGGAAGCCTGATTGAAGATTTAAGAAAATTTCACACAAGGCCACCAACTACAAGACCACATGAACTACCCCATGATCCTGATGAAAGCCCCACTGACACCTTGGTCAAATATAACCATGCTGACGTTCAGGCCCTGAGGAATGACCTTGTGAACTCCCACTTCATTTCCCAATCTGCTGTTGACATTCATCCCAAACTTAGAAGCAGATCTTGGCCCTCAGACCCCACAGGGAGACCTACTTGATCTGGCTTTCTGTATCCTAAACAGTAGAGAGGAATAGGTTAAACAGGCCAAAGAAAAGATCACTCAGCATAAATGCTAATTCATGGCTCCTATCCAAACCAAAAGTAAACGCAGTGCTACCTGAGCCCTCCCAGATCTGCTTCAAGTCTAGCGAAGATCAGCATTAGACATGACCCTACCGAAACACCGCCACCTCCAAGACCTTCTCCTATCTGTAAGCTGAAGGGTCACTGGAAGTGCAAATGCACTGGCCACCAGAAAGCAAGTAAGTCATCCAATTTCCTGACCCCACAGCTGCTGGCTCCTCACTAGCTGACCCGCTCAGTCTCACCACTGTAGAGGATTGATGGAGCTCGGGGTCCACGTTCCCCATCATGATATCTATGTCTGAGCCCCTAGTCATGGGACACTCAGGTGTCACACTCTCTTTTCTTGTGGACATGGGGACCACATACAGTGTTCTTCTAGGTTTTCAGGCCACTGGACTCGAGCTATGGCTGTGCTTTGGGGAGTGGATGGAAAACTTCCACCAGCCCTGCAGACAGGATCCCTCCCCTCCTAAATCCACAGACTTTTAAAATCAGACTTCTCTCGTCATCCCAATTTCCCTCAGACCTTTGGGCGGGGATCTCTTCCAGACACTGCACTTCCCATTCATCTTCTCTCTTCCCAAGGCTCTCATCCTCCAAACTCCAGTGCTGCATGTCACCAGTTCATCCTTCCTTTTGCTCCTTCCTCTGTCAATCCTATAGCAGGGACATTTCTCATCCCCCTCATTCTACCCACATATCCCTACACTACTGCACTTTAGGAAACCCTCAGCTTTCCATTGTGATCCTCAATATCCAATAGCCCCCAAATACCAATAGGGGCTCCAACGCATAATCCAACAAGTCCTCAACAAAGGTTTTGTTAGAACTGCCCATTTGCCTTGCAATTCCCCTATACTTTCTATACTGAAACCTGATGGCTCTTACCATTTAGTTCGAGATCTCAGGGTTATCAAGAGTAGATTTACATCAATCCCCCACTTGTGCCAAAACCCTAATCCATGCTCTCTCACATCCCCCCTCCCACGACCTACTTTATGGTGCTAGACTTCAAAAGACCTTCATCACTGTCCCCCTATTGCCTGATGGTCAGGAACTCTTTGCCTTCACATGGTCAGAGTTAGACAGCTGCTCCCCACAGCTGGCATGGACAGCCCAGGCTCAGGGATTTAGAGATAGCCCTTACTATTTCTTCTTCTTCTTCTTCTTCTTCTTCTTCTTCTTCTTCTTCTTCTTCTTCTTCTTCTTCTTCTTCTTCTTCTTCTTCTTCTTCTTCTTCTTCTTCTTCTTCTTCTTCTTCTTCTTCTTCTTCTTCTTCTTCTTCTTCTTCTTCTTCTTCTTCTTCTTCTTCTTCTTCTTCTTCTTCTTCTTCTTCTTCTTCCTCTTC
>PVJA010054329.1:0-11620 GCA_004027025.1 Myocastor coypus
AAAAAAAAAAAAAAAAAAAAAAAAAAAAAAAAAAAAAAAAGATCACGGACTAACACAGAGTGAAAAAATACAATGTTTTTGGAGGAAAACATAGAAAAGTAAAAGCATATCTTCATGACCTATGGTTAAGAAAAGGGTTTCTGTGCTAGTCATTGTACACACCTGTAATCTGGAGGCAGAGCCAGGAGGATTGTTGTGAATTTGAGGCCAGCCTGGGCTACATAGGTCAAGGTCAGCTGGAATTATATTGTGAAACCCTGTTTTGAAAGAAAAAAAGGAAAGGTGGGGGCAAGGAAGAAAAAAAAAAGGAATAATGTTGTTCTTAGCTAGGACTCCAAAGCGTGAGTAATAAAATAAAAAGTAGATGAATTGAGATAAATTATACAATCAATAAAGATAACCTACAAATGGGGGAAATATTTGCAAATCATATATCTGATAAATTTATACCTAGATTATATAAAGAACTCTTACAACCCACTAAGAAAAAAAGTTCACAAAGGATTTAAGTAGATATTTCCCCAAAGAAGGGCTATAAATGGTCTGTGAGCATAGGAAAAATACTATTATCTGAAACTTTAGGAAATAGAGAACTACCCACAGTGAAAACTATCCCACACTTACTGGAATGGCTATTATTTTAAAAATGATCACAAATGTTGGCAAAGATATGGAGAATTTGGAACTCTCATAACTTTGCTGATGGGAATATAAAATGATGTGACTTTTGACAATTCCTAAAATGGTTGAACACACTGTATGAACTGATAGATCTCTGAGGTATATACCAAAGAGAACTGAAAATATGTAACTCTGAAACTTGTATCTGAATGTGCACAGTATTAGTCATAATGTTCACAAATGAAATAACTTAAATATCCCTGGTTGATAAATGGGTAAGCAAAATATGATTATGCTTTCTATTGAGTATCATTGGTCCATAAAAAGAAGAAATTAGATATACGACATGGATGTATCTGGAAATCACCATTATAAGTGAAAGAAGCAAGCCACTAAGGACCAATAATACTATGATTTTATTTGCATGAAATGTGCAGAATAGGCCTGTCTATTGGAAAAAAAAAACCTTAAAAATTGGATTGGTAGTTGTATAGGGTTGTGAGTATTGGGGATAAATGAGGAGTGAGAACTAATGGGTAGTGGATTTCTTTTGGGGGTGATGGTTAATCTAAATGCGATGAATGGGGCCAGGGAAATAGCTCAGTAGTATAAGTGCTTGTCTGGCAAGCACAAGGTCCTGAGTTCAATCCTGGGTACTGTAAAAAAAAAAAAAAAAAAAGTAAATGTGATGATTGTACAACCCTGTGAATATGTAGAACTATTGGATTATATAATTTAAATAGATGAATTACATGGTAAGTCAGTTAAATCTGAATAAAACTTTTAAAAAATCATTTTAAAAAGATGGTAGTATTCTACTATGTTTGTCAGGGCAGATCAAATAAGGAAAGAACTTGGTCTTAGCAATGTGGAAAGTCATTGATGATCTTGACCAAAAGTGATTTTGGTGGAGTGGAAGAACAGATTCAAGAGGAAATAGAGATATGTGGGTGACTGTGAGAATAGGAAGCATTAAGAGATTTGCTACGATGGGCATGGACAATTGGGCCAGTGGCTAGAAGGGGAAGGGGAGGTTGGTTTATTTTAAGATGTCTTTTGTACATTATATAGAAGGGGAAATTGCAGGAAAGAGGTGAGAAAATTGTTGTTGAGAGCTGTGAGATAGGGAGAAGGGTTGGTCCTGTAGATAGGAATGAAGGCAGAACATGTATCTTGCAAGTAGATAATGGTACAAGTATATAGTTCTTATCTGAGCATTCTATTTTATTTCTTGAGATTTAGGAAGCCAAGAGAGAGATATAGGAGGATTCAGAGGCTTGAGATGAAGTTATTTGTGACAGTAGGAGAATGAAAAGACTAGGAAAATGTAGAACTGCCACATAACACTGAAGACACTGTCGATGGTGATGATTTTAGGGTGAGCACAGCACATGTGGTTCTGTCTTCTTGTCTGGCCATGTTCAGCCCCATGGGTTCAGATACGGAGGTGTACATTTTCCAAGGAAGTACTGGTACATAATACCCTGACAGCAATTCTGAAATAAAAAACATTTCAAAAACTCAAGGTGATGATGATGATGATGATAATGATGATGGTGGTGATGATGATTGTGTCTGATAAACTTGGAAATATCTGAACTGAATGATTGTGAAGTTTTTAGGCTTTGTATGTCTCACTTAGGGGAAATACTAGTGTTTTGCTGCAGTGATACTGTGCTTGACTTTTGGAGTGGTGCCCCCAACACCAAGGAAATATATGGTATATGTGCTGTATTTCCCTCCTAAAATTTTAAAAATTCTGAATCCTAATATACATTCATTCTTAAGGGATTATGAATCTGTATGCAAAGGGACATCCTACCAGCCATTGAGGATGTATACACAGGGAACAGTCATCCCAAGGTCCTAAGGGATCTCATCTACCTGGTAAAGGGGAAAAGTGAGCACCTGGGGAGAGGGCTGGGGATGCTGAGTAGGTGGTGGGATCAGTGGACTATTGATCTTGGTGGGGCTAAACAATTATTGACAACTGGACAGTGAGGGAGGCTACTGGAAAGAATCTGTTTCATCAGAGTTTGTAATCCTTAAAGGACATAATTGCAGAATGCAAGTCAGTACTATCCTTTCAGTTCTCTTGTGAATCCTTTAGTTCTGCATGACTTGTTATTCTCTCAACACAAATGATAGCGCATTAAAAGAAACATTGCCAACAAATGTTGAAAAATAGCTAGAAGTTGAGCTGGCAGCTAAATGATATTTAACCCTTCTTCTGGATTATAGAGGAGAAATGAACACACTAAAGTATGTGTCTGGTTAAAGTGAAGATTCTTGAAAAATTCTGGAAAGTAGTATGCTCCATGTGTTGTTAGGTTTAGAATAAATAGGGAGAGCGGCTTGATGCAGTCACTCAGTTCTTCAAAATTATTTTATTTGTAGGAGAAAGGAAGCATATTAGAAGTTTATTGTCATTTGAATTGCTTACTGCTCGTCTTCACACATCCGGGCCTAATACTAGTAGAATTTATACTTCTAATAAACATTAGGAGGGGCCCGGCGGGATGGCTCAGTGGTCTAAAGCGCCTGCAGGAGGCTGCAGGGACCTGGGTTCGATCCCCGGCACCACATGCTGCGCCAGCCCTGCCCTTGGGGTGGGCTGAGCCGGCCATAAAAATGAGTGAATAAACAAAGGTCTGAAACAAGAAATAAATAAATAAATAAAATAAAAAATTCTTTTAAAAAAATAAATAAAAATTAAAAAAAATAAAAATAAACATTAGGAGACATTGTGTCATACCTAATGGAATATATGCGGTTTGATGAGAAATTTTTTGTTTTTGGTTAATAAACTTGAACCAAGATGGCCAAACTTTGGGAACTATTATTTCTTTTGAAATATTTTCAGGATTTATGCTGAGAAAGCTATGTTACTTTATTCAGTGAATGAATTTTATTCACTTCTCCCAAATCACAGGCCTTAGTACTAGCTCCAGAGTGGATGCATGATGCAACATTGAGCCAAATAGAAAAACTGAGCCGAGTGTGATGGTACATACCTTTAATCCCAACCAGTTTGAGTCCTGCCTGGGAAACCTAATAAGATTATCTTAAAATAAAAAGGGCTGGGGATGTAGTAGTGCTTGCATGTGAGAGATCTGGGTTCAGTCCCCGGTACCACATGTAGAAAATCAAAAGGTAGAAAACCTAATTGGTTCCTTAAAGACCAGCGATAGGGCCAGGGATATGGCTCAGAGTCAAAAATGCCTGCCAGACAAGCACAGGTCTTGAGTTCAATCCCCAGCTTCCCCCCGCCCCCCAAAAAGACTAGAGATAGGGAGAATTGGGCTTTTTTAGTGATAACCTGTAGCTGTATATTTTCTCATGTTAGTAACCAAAGTGATACAACTCTATAGCTGCAGACTATATGCAACTCTAGTATTAAGATCCTTCTTGGGCTTTATTTGTCTTTCTGATTTTCTTCTGTTCTCTGTCTTCTGTATTTCTGTCCTCTATCCCTTGCAGTACTGCTGACTGTTCATTGCCTTTGCTTTTGCCTTCATACTAGGCTATATTCTCAGCTCTTTTTTGAGATAAAATTTTCAAGTTCCCTACATTTGGCTCATACTTACTGCCTTCCTGACTCAGCCTGGCAGATAGCTGAAATTATAGGCATGTGTAATCATGCCAGCTATCATTCTTATAATGAATTTGTTCTTGAAAATGTTGAATATCATATTTGAAAATTTGTAGAAACAAAAATTAAGTTGTTGTATTTGTTGGTTGTTGATAGTAGCAGTGATTTTTGTGGGGGAGTATTAAGCTGTGCCCCAAATGGGGTTTAGGGATTATCTTTGATTTAAACCTGAGTCACAAAATCAGAAAGTCAGGGACAATCTAACCATCAAACTACATCCTTTAAAAGTTATTTGTCAGGTGTGGTGGTGCCCGTAATCACAGCATTTGGGAGGCTGAGGCAGGAGGGTTCCAATGAGTTCAAGCCCAGCCAGGGCTACATAGTGAGTTTAAGGCCACCCTGAACTACACAGGAAGACAGCATAGTTTCTTTTCTTTCTGAAGAAAGAAAGAAACCCCCCAAATTAGCTGACTTTTGATTAGGGGGTATTATGGCAGTTCAGTGGAGGAAAAGAATCATTCATACTTTGGAGGCTGAAACAGAGGGGTACTAGGAAACATAGTGAGGCTCTGTCTGTTACAAACAAGCACCAGACTTTTTGGCAAGTGGTGTAATTGGATATCCACTGCATGAAAAGTAGAAACTTTTAGCAAATGATACCATTAAAAAAGATAAAAAGATACCATAGAACAGAGGTTGATATGGAATTATTATCCAGAATACATAAAGAACTTATATAACTTGATACCAAGAAGACAGTGAGTGCAATTCTGCACTGCGTGAAGGCTCTGAGTCCATACTTCTCTGGAGAAGGAATGCAGATGAATTCGTAAGCAGGGGAAGATGTTTCACATTGGTAGTCTCGGGGAAACACAGTGAGAACAATAATAAGTGTCACTTTACCTGTTAGGACGGCTAAGTTAACATTCACTTATTACACTAAATAATTATTCACAGGTACTATGGTTGTTTTCTTGTGTGTTTGTTCCTAGCACTTAAAATGGCTGCTTTAAAAGTACTTGTTGAGTTTTCTGTGTCTCTCTCCTATTTCTACCACATGCTGTAAATGCCTCAGGTGTACAAGAGTCTTTTCTTCTCCCTGCCCACCCCCAGAGCTGTCAGTGCTCCTCCCTTCTGGTGTGCTCTGCTGTCTTAGTTACTTTTTACTTGTTGCTGGGACAAATACCCGACACTCAAAATGAAGGAAGGAAAGGTTTGTTAGCTCACAGTTACTGGAGGTTTCAGTCCATATTCAGCTAACCCAAGGCTGAGTGGAGCAGGACAGAGAGCATCCAGTTCATGGCGGCGGAACAGCAACAAAATGGTGACAGAGGCAGCCGACCAAACAGGGCAGCAGAGCAACAGCAACAGCTTGAGTCTGTCTCTGTGTCTCTCTTTATATTCCTATCAGGCTCTCTGCCTTAGAATATCCGCCCTAGACCACACCCAGCCTTACTCAGATCGATAATCCCATCAGTACTATAACAGTGCCGGGGATCACGAATCAAGTCTCAATCTATACAAGCCACGCCCCGTGATTGCATGGGGTTTTGGAGGGACAACTAGACATAAACCATAACATCTGCATTCTTGGACATGCTCTTCTTTCTTGAGTTGGACCTTTGTTTTCTGATTTTTTAAATTCTCTTGTTGCCACATACACTTACTTACTGAAGTGTGTCTTTCTGTGAAAGAATGTGTGGAAAGCAATTGTTGAGCCTTTATGTAATTTGCTACGTAGTTAGGCTACCTATAAAATTTGATATTAGAGGGGCTGGGGAGATAGCTCCGTGGCACATGTTCCTGCCTTTTTCATTTGAAGTTGTAGTAGGTATTTGCAGGTTTATTCTTATTCTTTGGGAAATTTTTTACAACTGTTTTTAAAACTTTTCTCCTGGCCTTTGTTAGATATTGAGCTTTTTTAATTGCCTCCTAAATTGTCTTCTTTTTCACGTAAGCAAGAAAATATTAGCCTTTTGCCTTTTAGTGTTTTTGGTTTTGGTTTGTTTTGGTTTTTAATTTTATATATTTGGTACAGGGTCTCACCACACAGCTCAGACTCCTAGTGATCCCGTTTCAGCCTCTCCAGTGCATATGGGGCAGGCCCGATGTGGCATATGGTGCCAGTGGTCAAACTTGAACTTGGGTTCTTGTGCTTGCCTAGGCAGGTACTTAGACCACTAAGCTTTCTCCATGCCTCTGATTGTTGTTGTTTAATCTTTTATTTACTTAGTACAGGATCTCGCTACTCAGCTCTGACTGCAGCTCCAACTCATAGTGATCCTCTTGTCTCAGCCTCCCCAGCACTGGGATTACAGGTATGTGCCACCATGCCTGGTTTCGGTAGCTGGCTCAGCACCTGCCTGGGGTCAGCAGTACCAGAGATCCTACTGGTACCTTGTGCTCGCCAGGCTGCTTTTTTTTTTTTTTTTGCAGAACTGGGGGTTAAACTCAGGCCTTTGCGATTGTCAGGCAAGCGCTTATTCTTTATTTAGCACTATCTCCCCAGCCCCTTAGGGGTTTGGTTTGTTTGTTTTTGTTTTTATTTTCTGGCTCAGCCCACCCTAGGGGTAGCTGGCACGGCATGTGGTGCCAGGGATTGAACTACTCCACTGTGCCTGCCTAAACTTGCTTAAGCAGGCACTTTATACCACTGAGCAATCTCACCAGCCTGCCTTTTAGTTTTATCGCTGAAATTTTTCAGCACTTATCCTTTACTTCGATTGAATTTTTAATTTTTTTTTGTCTTTTTTCTTACACTACTCTCTTCTTATAAAAGTGTGCTTTCACTTCTAGGATATCTTGTGTAAGTTTCCTCCTTCTCTCTTCTAACTTGTTCACCTCCCTTCCTCTTCTTTCTTTCTTTTTTTTTTCTACTTTTCCTCCTTTCTCCCTTTTTTTTTTCTTTCCCTTTTCCTTGTGTTTCCTATATTGCTTCTTGCAGTCTATTTATTTTTATTTCACTTAGGTTTTTTTTTTGGTGGGACCAGGGTTTGAACTCACTACCTTGCATTTGCCCAGCAGGCACTTGTGCCTCGGAGCTATCTCCTCAGCCCCCTTGTTTTTTTTTCTATATGGGGCTAAACTAAAAAATTTCTGAAAATTTTTTCAATACTAGTAATTGTTTACTCTGTTTATATTTAAGAGCAAGGCATTAAAAAGGTAATTTGGAATCTCTGAAGCCTGAGTGGAGCTTCGTGGCTTCCTTAAATATAATTGTGCTGTAAACTAACCTCTTACTCTGACTACTTTCAGATGTCAGAACTTGTTAATCTTGGCTCATTTGTGTTGCTGTAACAAAATACCAGAGATTGGGAAATTTATAAAGGACAGCAGTTTGTTTTCTCACATTCTGGAGGCTGGGAAGCCCAGATGAAGACATCAGGTTTGGTTGTCTGGTCAAGGTCTCTGTCTGCTTCCAAGGTGTCACCTTGCTATTGATTTTTCAGGGAAGAGGCATGCTGTGTCCTCATGTGGTATGAGATAGAAGGGAAAAAGGAGGAAGTTTCTTCACTAAACTGTTTTAAAGGACCCTGTTCTTATGCCCTCCCAAAGACCATGCCTTCCAGTATGGTTATTTTGGGGATTAAATTTTCTGTATATGAATTTAGGGGAACACAGTCAGACTCTAGCTTCCAGAAATCTTTTGGGGAAGGGGAAAGCTATTAAACTTGTCCAGACAACACTTCTCCCCACCTCTCCACCCAGGACATTGTACAGCTGAGCAGTAGTATTCCATAAGTAGGAGTAGGGGAACCTTAGAAGGTCCCCAAGATTAACATAGAACTGAACATTCACACCTTGCCGACTTATTGTATTTCTAGGTTGGGTCTTCTGCTATTCAGTTTTTCTTTTCTCCTATGACAAGGGAATGATGGGTAGCAGGTGGCTGTACCCAGCAGGGGTGTAATGAATAAGTGGCTCTGCTCTGCTGCGTCCTCCAACCTTTCTTGGTAATGCCATGTGAAGAGCTGATCCTTCCAGGGACCCTGTAGGCCTACGTGGCTCCACCCTTACCTTTATTCCCCTAGGCCTTACGTGGCAATACCTTTTACTCCTCCATCTTTTACTGTCTGGAAAATTTTATGGAAATGAGTTCTTATTATTGCTCTCTTTTGTTTCTTATGGTTAATACATTTACTTTTGGGCTGTCTTTCAAAAGGGTTGAGGAAGGAGAGAGGCATTTCAGTGTGTTTAAGCTTCTATTTTTTTTTTTTTTAAAGAGAATACAAAATGGTAAAAAAAAAAAAAAAGGGGCGGGGAACATTAGAAATAATACATAATTTCACTAAACAAAATAATAGGAATTCTGCAGTGGTTGCTATATGAACTTCTACTTTTTAACTAACCAGAGCATCCATGTTTGTTCAATTATAAATCTTGCCCAGTGCAGTGCAGTGGTGTACCTGTACTCATAGCACCTTGGAGGCTGAGGCAAGAGGATCACAAATTGGAGGCTGACCTGGAAAATTTAGTGACATCCTGTCTCAAAAGAAGTTTTTTTAAAAGGTCTGAGAATATTAGGTCAGGGCTCCCTGGGTTTAGCCCCAGCATTGCAAAATACATAAGTAAAAAATATTATAAATGTTGATTAGATGTTCAAGTAGTACTGTCAGAGCCATTTTTCCTGTATGCTGTTATAGATTAATTAGGTTTTGTGAGATGACCTGGAAGCCTAACTTCATCTATGATTTTCCCTTAGAGATATAATCAAGCCTTTGTAAGTTGACTCTAGAGATACTAGATTAGAATTGAAAAAAGTTCATATGCTTTTATTGAAAGCACTTGAATTTTAGTGAAAAAAATTTTTTTTTAATGTATATGGTGCAGGGTCTATAGGTTCTCATTATGTAGATTGGACTCATTGAGATATTCCTGTTTTCAGCCTCACAAGCACTGGGATTACAGCTGCCTGCTGCCACACCCAGTCTCAGTAGCACTCCCATTGCACCCCTGGAGCAGGGCCAGCACAGCACACTGGGGCCAAGGATCGAACACTAGCTGCTGTGCTCTGCCTAAGCAGGCAATTTCATCTGCTGAGCTAACTGGCCAGCCCTGGAAAAGTGTTTTCATACAGTAAAACCTGAAAATTAAAGCAAGGCTGGACATGGTGGCATATTCCTTAGTCCCAAACTGAGGCAGGATTGCAAGTTTGAGCCCAGTTTGGGACATTTTGTGAGACCATTTTGCAAAATAATAGTGCTGAGGTATGGTATAGCTCAGTGTGAAGGCTCTGGCTCAAAATAGTACCAAAAAGCAAAAAAACAAAAACCCAACCAAAAATCCCCACCCAGACTGAAGGCATAGCTCAGTGATAGAGCATTTGCCCAGTGTGCAGGAGGCCCTGGGTTCAATCCCTAGTACTGCAAGACAAAACAAACCCACCTCAGAAACAAAATTCTTCAGCCTGTAGCCCTAAAGCTTCATTTTTCAGCAGGCTTTTTGAAATTAGCTTTCCTGGTGCCCGAGAGATAGCTCAGTAGCATAAGTGCCTGCCTGACAAGCACAAGGTCCTGAGTTCAATTCCTAATACAAAAAAGAAAAACCAAAACATTCTTTTTTTTTTTTTTTTGTCTTTTTGAGACAGGGTCTCGCTGTACAGTTCAGGCTGGCCTTCAGCTCAGTTTTGTAGCCCAGGCTGGTCTCGAACTCTTATCGATCCTCCTGCCTCAGCCTCCCGAGTGCTAGGATTACAGGCGTGTGCCACCACGCCCAGCAAAACCAAAACATTCTGAAATCAGCTTTCCTAATTAAATTTAATGCCAGTGATAATGATAGCTATGGGAAATAGTAATGGCCACTTAATAGTTTATTTTTATTTTTTTTTCTCTCTTGTTTTCTCTTTGGATACAATTAACTCTTTAGAAATTTTAGACTGAACAAAATTAGACCTAGCCAGATAGACCATGAGCATCTTCTTAATCACAAATGATATACTGGGATAGTGAGAATGCAGCCCAGGCTGTAGGTGCTGGAGTGCTTGGAGGTAAATATTGCACCAACTTGGCCTGTGAATTACAGATGCCGCTGAAAGTGTCACGGATCTGTGGTTGTTCAGCTCAAAGTTCCAGCTTTTGCTAAGGACCTGTAGAGCTGTCTTCCAGATGAGATCGTGCCAATGATGGGACAGTCTTCTGTGAGTCCGTGGTTCCTTGTATCTGTGACTGCAGCATCTCGGGATCATGTATGATTAAGAAAACTAAAGTATGAATAGTGGCTGTAATCTTGTGAGGCTGAACCAGGTGTTAGGCAATAAAATGCAGTCATTCCACTTTTATTGCTATTAACCCCAGTCCGGTTACTGATTCCCCACTTTGCTTCTGACAGTAAATTGGCCAGGAACTAGAAACCCATGTTTCCTCAGTCCTCGGGGCAGCTGTTTGCACCATAGTGTTGTTACACAGGTTTACTGTGGTGTTGTCTGTGTAACACTGGATTTGGATCTTGTATTTAGCTGCCAGAAGTGACTGTGATGAAGTAGGAGAGATAAACTGATAGATTGGCTGCCAGAAAGATGTTGAAAATCAATCTGATAAACAGGGTAGAGAAATAGCTTGCCGTTTTCTAGTGATAATAAGCCAGTGGCCTCTGGTCCTTGCATTTTAAAATGTAATTGCTGTGGTAATAATGTCGAAAATAAGCAAATGAAAAAAACATCACAGGAGGCTTTCTAATTGCAACTGAGATATCCTTTTCCCTTTTGCAATAAAAATTCACCTTACAGAAGTATTTTTATAAATTTGTTTTACTTTTTTCAGAGCCTAGTTACATAAGCAAATGAAAACTAGAAAGTGAACTACTTTCATAGGAATTTATTTCTTCTTCCCATCCACCCACAGACTTCAACTGTCTGGCTCGGTGAAATAGCTATTACTAGGGCCCGGCGGGATGGCTCAGTGGTCTAAAGCGCCTGCTTGGGAAAGCTTGGGCAGCTTCAGGGACCATGGTTCGATCCCCAACACCACATGCTGTGCCAGCCCTGCCCTTGGGGCAGACTGAGCCAGCCATAAAAATGAGTGAATAAACAAACGAAGGTTCTGCAACAAGAAAAAATAAATAAATAAATAAATAAAAATAAAAGAAATAGCTATTACTGCCATGCCTTACCTACAAAATAATTGCTTATTTTTGTGAAGAACCAAGTGTTAAAGTCAAACCTGTATTACTGATGAAAGATGAGCAGGAGTTGGTTTGTTTTAGTATCATCCATTAGGTTTCTCTCACATTGTTTGGAATTTTAATCTCTTGCTTTTATTTTTTAATAGCACTTACATAAGAAAGATGATGTTAGAGTTACTGTTGTAACTTAAAAATCTCCCCTTCAACTTCAAAATCCATTGCTTCTCTTCACATTCTTTTTTTTTTTTTTTTTTTTTTATTTTTTTTTTTTTTTTTTTTTTTTTTTTT
>PVJA010054330.1:0-11619 GCA_004027025.1 Myocastor coypus
AAAAAAAAAAAAAAAAAAAAGAAAAGAAAAGAAATAGATCTGAGGATCAATGAAATAGACTGGAAGGTGTAAACACGGCCACAAACATATTCAGCCACCTTACCACTGACAAAAGGGCCAATCATGGTCACTGGAAGAGAGATACATTTAATGAACAATGTAAGGAAGAACTAGAATGCACGAAATTGATTAAAAATATATCCCGGACATTAAGAATTCCATTGAAATCTGGCGAAACCATGTGAACAAAGCAGAAGATAGAATTTGAGACCTTGAAGATAGTATTGCAGCTAGTGAATACAAAAGGAAATATCTCTTTAAAATAATAAGAAACCAGTAAATGATCTAACAGCTACAAGATGATGCAAAGAAGAATATAAGACTAATGGATATCAATGAAACAGCTGGAGTTATCACCAAAGACATAGAGAAGAGTGTTTGTAGTAGTAGTAGAAAATTTCCCAAGCATGGGAAGAGAATACAGTTATAAAAATTCAGCCAACCATAATCAAAATAAATCTTCACCCAGACACATAATAACCAAGGTCCAAGAAATCAAGCAGAAGAACAGAATATTAAAAGCTGTTAGAGAGAAAAAACAAATCGCCTGTGATTGAAAACCCATCATAATCATGGCAGGTTTCTCAACACAGACCATCAAATCAAGAAGAGCTTGGAGTGAGACATTTGAGGTCCTGAAAGAAAGCAACATTCAACCCAGATTACTGTATCCTGCAAAACTATCTATTAAATTTAATGGATAGATTAGATACTGTCATGATAAAGAGCAACTGAAAGAATTCATGACAATCAAGCCAGCCCTACATTTTAGAAAGAGACAAAGACAATAACTTCAAAAACAACAGATGAGAACCACCAGAAGAACAAGCAATTAAGCAAAGGAGAAAAGTAGGGATCCTACCGTAGGAGAACAACATAACAAGGATAAGGCAGTTCATATCAATTATTTTTTTGCAAATAATAAATAAATGTTTTTTCTCCAAGAAAGAGTAAAAAGCATTGTCTTTTTATAATCATGCATAATTTATCAGTCTGTACATTCATCAAGTTTGAAAAAAGTTATAAAGAAAATCTAAAATTGGGGTTGGGGAGATAGCTCTGTGGCACAAGTGCCTATCTTGGAAGTGCAAGGTTGTGAGTTTGAACCTACGTCCTACAAAAAAGAAAAAAGAAAGAAAGAAAAAGAAAATCTAAAACATATGCTGCAACAAACTGACACAAATGTATATCTTTGTAAAAAATTACATTAGTCAAAGGAAGAATTAGAGACTCACCCAAATCTCTGCTGGGAGAGACCCAGCTGGGTTTTTTTTTGTAGGTTCATCAGAGCAGAATTTAGGTGACCAGAAGAAGCATCAGAGAAGGAAGAGCATCTCACAGTTAACTACTTGCAGCTGTTATTTAGGTGCCACCTGAGAAGGGTTCACAAGTACTACAGTGTTTGTTTCATGCTGACGTCCTTCAGTACATGTAAAGGAAGATACAGCTCATCACGCTCCCTTTCTGTTATACAGTGCAACTAAACTTAAAATGTATGGAAAACAAAGAACAAGAGAGTAATAGTGTGCCCAAGAAGTGGTGCTGACCATTAAATGGAACAATCTCGTATAACCGTCCCGCGCTAACCACTCATAATATTTATGCAATAATAAATACTACCACTAAAGTATTTAATCTGTACAGATATCATGTCAATAAAATTTAAAATTTTGCTAACACTGCAGATGTACAAACTTACCAAGGCTGTGTAAAATTCTCCCATATATATCTGTATTCCTTGTTTGTTAACTCATTATAAACTTTATTGAAAATCAATAATTATATAGCAAATTAAACACTATAGACAAATACTGAAATGTGAAAGATGTGATATACACAGTGAATTTTAGAACAATATTTCTGAAGTGAATACATAATGAGATTAATAATAGATTGTATATCACAAAAATTGTTTACAAATTTAAATGACTGTAACAATAAAAATCGTCTAAAATAAACATGAAGAAAAAAGAATTTATAGATCAGTCATATAATAGTTCATTTTGTGTCAAAAATCAAGAAATGTATATTCATATAATGAGAATTCTCAAAGTAGAAGGGGATAGACAATAAATATTTGTTTATTTAATTTTGTTAATTCTAATGAGAAAGAAATAACAATGAGACAGTTTCAAAACATTTTAATAGGACATCTACAATAATTAATGCATGGAATATTGTTGTCTTCATAGTAGTTCTTCAGAGGACAAGATGCAGACATGATATCTTTTCTACTAGATATGTATGATTTGTACCACTATTAGTACAAATCTTTCTTCTCATTGAACTAAGAGAAAGTAGTTGTACGCGTAGTCCAATAGTCCATAATAGCAGAACTGGCAATGTCAGAAGCAGTTGACTTCGTGGTTAGATTTTTCTGCTGGATGGTTAAGACCAAGTTAAAGCAAGACCTATATAACAAAAGTGTAACTTTTGTATCTGACAAGGTCAGTCAAATCCTGTCCAGGATTTACCCTGAACCCACGTACAGTTATTTTTGAACTTTCATCAGTGTCAGCCATCTGGATGAGCCACTGCCATTGCTGGAACAATTTGTTCTCTGCAAAAGCCTGAGAGAATGTTTTCTTTATAGGTGATTCTTCTTAGGCACACTATATCATCAATCCCTTTCCTCTATAGCCCCATAATCTCACTGAACAGAAAATTTGGGACACCACTGAGTTATAGGATGTTATAGTACTGGCTCTGTTATGTCCTAAGTCCTCATTGGCCTTCAAGGACTAGGGTCAAAATATTGGCTATCCTTGTAGCCCTTCTTTTTCTCTAATATTTTGGTCTACAAACTTAAGTTGCTCACTCGTTAGGAGCGAAATTTAGGGATATTATTACTCTATAATATAGGCACTTGAGCTTAACATCACATCACTATCTTTCTGAATATCAAACACCTTACACTTAACATGGAACTGATATTTCCCATTAATCATTAATAGTCTAATGCCTCACGCCTGAAATCCCAGCACTCGGGAGGCTGAGGCAAGAGGATTGGTGCGAGTTCGAAACCAGCCTGGGCTGCAAAAGTGAGCTCAAGGCCAGCCTCAACTGCATAGCAAGACTCTGTCTCAAAAGGACAAAAAAAATAGTCTAATGCCTACAGAATGTGATTAAAAAACAATTACACGTTTTTACACAGAAATTTAAAAATCTAACCATATACAAAATTGTAGTTCATCAATCCTATGGCATTTTTATCTTATCTCATTTTTCTTAACATTTATTTATTTATTTATTTATTTATTTATTTATTTATTTATTGTCTTTTTGAGGCAGGGTCTCACTATACAGCTCAGGCTGGCCTTGAGCTCACTTTTTGTAGCCCAGGCTGGTCTCGAACTCACACTGATCCTCCTGCCTCAGCCTCCCAAGTGCTGGGATTACAGGCATGCACCACCACGCCCAGCTGGTATTTTTCTTAACTTTTAAAGTGAACATTTAATTGAGACAGAGTATAGTAGTAATTGATGTGACATTAGAAGCAGTACACATTTAGAGGACAATAATGATAGGTATTGCAATCATGGTTTTAGTATTACACATTGCTATGCTTAGTACAGTTGCTCAGTTCACATGTATCAGCATACACAATTAGTCAGGGTGAGAATTCTATCAATTAACTGTTGGTTTCAACTCTTAAGTCCTCACTTTCCATTTAACTATGCCTTTGCATTTTTATTTCTGCTTTTGAGTTTTTACACTAGGGAGACTACATGGTATTTACACAGGTGGACCTGCTTTATTTCCTTTATGAGTATATCTTCAAGCTGCACCCAATTACATATGAAGGCTTCGAGTTTATTATTCCTTATACAATGTAGTAATACTCCATTGTATAGAAACATCACATCATCTCCATCTGTTCCTCAGGTGACAGGCATTTTGGTTGTTTCCAAAATCTGACTATCACAAATTGTGCTAGAAATTGTCCTAGAAACATAGGTGTGCAAATATCACTATTATTCGATGTTTTCAGCTCTTTTGGGAAAATTCCCAGCAGGAGGACAGCTGGATTAAATGAAATTTCCAGTCTTATTTTTTTAAGGAGTCTCCACGCTGCTTTCCATAATGCTTGCACCAGTCTGCATTCCCACCAGCAGTGAGAAGTGTTCCTTTTCCCCCACAGCCTCTCCAACATTTGTTGTTGGTTGATTTCTTTATGATAGCCACTGTTTCTGGGAGTGAGATGGTATCTAGGTGTTGTTTTAATTTGCATTTCACTGTTGCTAGTCCTGCGGAGCATTTTTTTTCGTGTGTTTATAAGCTTCTAGTATTTCTTCTGCTGAGAAGTGTGTGCTCGTTCCGGCTGCTCATTCCTGGATCGAGTCTTAAAATTTTGGGCACCTAATGGTTTATAGTTTTTTATAAATTCTAGAGAGAAGACGTCTGTCTGAGTGCTTATGAATTAAGATTTGTGTGAAATTTGGGGGCTGTTTTCACTCTGTTGATAATTTCTTTTGACATGCAAAATCTTCACAACAAGAAGAGGTCCCAATTGTTAATTCTTTCAAGTATTACTCATGCAGTTTGATTTTTGTTCATGAACAGTTTGCCTTCTCTGATCTCTTGATTTCCTCCTATTTTCTCTTCCAGGAGGTTTAGTGTTTCTGTTTTAATGTTTAGATCTTTAAACTATTTTGACTTTAATTTAGTGAATGGTGATAGATCTGGGTCAAGCTTTATTATTTAGCATGTAGAGTCCAGTTTTTCCAGCACCATTTGGTAAAGAGGCTATCTTCCTTCCAGTAAGCATGTTTAGCCTGATTGTGAAGATAAACTGGCTCAGTGGGTTGATAGTGGCTTCTGCAGCATTGGATCTATTCCATCAATCCTCGGGTGTATTTATTCCCCAATACCATGCTGTTTTTATCACAGTTGCTTTGTACTTCTTTCATTATAGTTATAATTTCTTTTTTTTTTACTTCAGAAATTATTTCCGATCTGATTTCCTCTATGCCTTTCTGCAGTTGTTTCTTTGCTTGAGACACTATTATTTCATAGATTTCAGGTGTGTGATTTCTGTCTTTCTTTTTCTTTTTTTACAGGGTCTTGCTGTGCAGGTCAGGCTGGACCTTTTTTTTTTTTTTAATATTCCAAATACTACTGTATTTTTTTGTCATGTAGAAAATGCACAATTTTATTAAATGCTATTTTTTCCATCCATCATTGATATTCTGATAAATACCTACCTATATGATGAGATAAAAGCACTTGCACATTTTTTATACAGACATTGAGAAATATAAGTATATATAGAATTATAGCTGGCTGAATCTACAGCATTTCTCCTTATCTCTTACTCTTATTTAATACCTTTTTTGTTTTCTTGTAAACTAACCATTTACTTGAGAGAGAGAGAGAGAGTACAGCAGTAACTGAAACTACATTAGAAGCAGCACAAACCTAAAACACAAGAATCACAGGCATTCCAACATAATTTTAGTGTTACTCATCGCTATCCTCAGTGTGAATAATATTTTGGTGGTTCTTAGGACCATAATCTAATTCATCCTGTATATATAAGTGCATGGTTTTGCTCCTGCCATGTTTCCTATCTTTTCTGTTTGCAGTCACTTGATTGTTTAACGTTTAAGTCCTTGATTTGCATTCAACTGTGTTATACCTTTCCATTTTATTTCTTCTTTTGAGTACTTACACTAGGGAAATTATACAACATTTGCACATTAGGTCTGATTTATTTCACTTAGATGAATATATGTTCAAGATACATCCACTTATATAGGAAGTCTTCTAGTTTATCATTCTTTATAGCTAAGTAATATTCCATTGGATAAAAATACCACATCTTTTTCAGCCATTCTTTAGATGGTGGGCATTTTGATTGTTTCCAGGATTTGGCTATCACAAATTGTGCTGCTATGAACATAGGTGCACAGATACCACTATGGTATGATATTTTCAGTTCTTCTAGGAAAACTTCCCAGTAGGGGGATAGCTGGATTGAAAGGGATTTCCAGTTCTAGTTTTTTAAGGAGTCTCCACACTGCTTTCCATAATGGTTGCACCAGTCTGCATTCCAACCAGCAGTGGAGAAGTGCTCCTTTTTCCTCACTGCCACTTCAACATTTGTTGTTGATTGATTTCTTCATGATAACCATTCTTTCTAGGGTGAGATGGTATCTAAGTGTTCTTTTAATTTGAATTTCACAGATGGCTAGTGATGTGGAGCATTTCTTCATGTGTTCATAGGCTTGTTGAATTTATTTCTCTGAGAAGTGTGTGTTCATCTCACATGCCCATTCCTGGATTGGGTCTTTGAATTTTTGCACCCTAATGTTTTGTTTGTTTGTGTTGGTTTGTTTAGGTCTTTACAAATTCTAGATAGAAGACCTTTGGCTGAATCTTTATTAATGAAATTTTTTTCAAAATTAGTGGGTTGTCTTCACTCTGTTGGTAATTTCTTTTGACATGAAAAAAATTTCTCAGGTGGAGGAGGTCCTCCCAATTGTCGATTCTTTCAAGTGTTAAACGTGCATTTTGATTTTTGTCCATGAACTCTTTGCCTACCCTGATGACTTCAAGATTTCTTGCCTCTTTCTCTTCCAGAAGCTTTAATGTTTCTCTTTTAATATTTCTACCTATTCTTCTCCCAGGTGTTGGTCTCGTCTTCAACCAGGTCAGGCTGGTGGTTATCACCTCTGCCAGTCTGCTCCATGATGTACAAGCTGCTGATGTTGGTGGCAGGGTGGCGCAGGGCCTCTCGGCTCTCTCACTGGGTCCACTAGGTGTCCATGTCAGTTCTGGAGTAGGGTAGGGGGACATCTAGCTGCTCCTGAGGGCCCAGCAGCTCCTAGTTTAGGCTCACAGGCATCCATTGCACATAGTGTGTGGTGTTTGTCCAGGTCTTTCCTGTCCAACCTGGCAGCAGTTGCGCATGAATCAATGGCAGCGTTAACATCAGCAAACCCTATTCCTCTGGACTTACATGAGAATATCGAAGATGGTGCTGTGGACCAGGAGACACTACCAATTCCTGCCCAATTCCTATCTCCTCCTTCTTTAAGAACATATATCTACGACTCATAGCGACGACTCATAAAACTTTCAAACCAAGCTGAAAATCCTGTATCCTAGCCTCCCTGGCAGCAAGGAACAACTGTCTGGCTCAATTCTAAATGGCATCTTGAAAGCTTTATCTTCCTGGTAAATGAGTCATCTGGGTACTGATAATATCCCCATGTCCTTTCTTCCTAGCTTGAAATTGGATGTGATGTCGTATCACATCTATGACTGCCATCGTGTGACCATGAGGTAACAGTCATTATGCCAAGCATAATGAAATGGAAACTTAGTGTTTGTGATGGCATTGCTGACAGCTGAGGCCAAAACAAGTGCCCCGCGTACCTGCGGCCTGGCTGTGTGAGGGTCCCAGAGCAGGCAGATCTGCTCTAACCTGCAGCTGGATATGTCACCCTTCTTGGGTTTGCTTCACATGTCTTTCGAGTAGCTGTGTTCATCCCAAGAACTTTCCAGAATGGTCACGCCCCTTAGGGCTAGTTCTGAGCTAGATGAGAAGCCAGATGAGGAAGTCAAGCTGCTCTGCTTGCCCAGACAGCAGACAGACGGGAATATTTTGGTCAAGGGGGAGACTCCTCAGCCCAGACATCTTTCTTCCCACCTCCGACCCTGCACTGGACCAGCATAAAAGATGCAATGGAGACAGCTGAGTGCGGTGTTTCCCGTCATCTCTGCCCCGAGTTAGGA
Source organism: Myocastor coypus (assembly GCA_004027025.1). Lineage (NCBI taxonomy): Eukaryota > Metazoa > Chordata > Mammalia > Rodentia > Myocastoridae > Myocastor > Myocastor coypus. The sequence goes on from PVJA010054330.1 coordinate 7,801, forward strand.
CTGAAAGCACACACTGGACTCAGGGACCCTGAGAAAGAGCTCTGGGAGGCTGTGCTTTCCCACACTCCCACCCATCCCATTGCAGGACTTGGGGCTCATGTTTATTATCATTAAAAATTCATGGCACTTTGCCAACCACAGGAGCTGCCAAATCCTGGAGGGGGTGACATCCAGGAGCCATTTCGTTGCTGCTAGGCCTCCCAGGAACAAGGGCTGGTACCCCAAGGAGGTGCTGCTGAGCCACGCATGCCCAGAGTCCCAGTCCCTCCAACATATTGCTGCTCTCCTGAGCTACACAGCAGCACACCCTATGGGTTGTGCACGACATCCTCAATGCATCACCAAGGTCACCTGTGCCCCCTGCTCCACACAGCCATACTGGCCTGGAGATTCACAATTCTTGATTCTTGATCTCTCCAGCTCCAGCCCTACCCACCCCTACCCCTCACTGGCACCAGCTTCTGCCATCCAAATGACCCCTGAACTTTCTTGACCTTATCCCAACATCAGCTATGATGTCAGTCTTTCCCAGGTACCCAAAAACGCCCACAGATGCCCCTTGATCTGTGGCTACACAGCTCCCACCGCAGCCCAGTTCCTCAGCCCTACTGACGGGCAAGGCCGGAACTTCTTCCTGGTCGTTTCCCCTCAGCTGTCTCACATCAGCCTAAGTGACTTGGTATAAACCACACTCAGTTTTATCACCTCTGTGCAGAGCCCCCCCAATGGCTTCAGTGTGCGCACACTTGCACACACACACACACACACACACACACACACATGCGCGCATGCATGCATGCACACGCACACACGTACACAGACACACACAGAGGAACTTGCTTGAGTTCACACTTCTGGGAGACCCAGGAGCCCAGGAAACCTGCCCCTTCCTGTCTGCGGTACCTTCTGCCTTACTCTAGTCAAGCTACAGTAGAAAATTCCTACCAGCCAGGCAGTGGCTTGCAAGCAGCAGGAACCAACTGCTCATGGCTCTAGAGCAGCGGTTCTCAACCTGTGGGTCGCAACCCTGGTGGGGGTCAAATGACCAAAACACAGGAGTCACCTAAAGCCATCGGAAAATGTTATTTATTTGGAATTGTTATATTTAAACCCATGCTATGCCATAGTGAAGTGTTATTTATTGGAATTAGTAATAAATATTTCCCAACATATAATTAAATAGTTTTTGTGATTAATCACTATGTTTAAATTATATTTGATTTGTAGCAATGAGAATATATAATGCATATCAGGTATTTACATTCTGAATCATAACTGTAGCAAAATTACAGTTTTAAAGTAGCCACCAAAATTATTTTTTGGTTTGAGGAAGTGTATTGCGGGGTCACGGCATTAGAAAGATTAAGAACACTGCTCTAGAGGCTGGCAGCCCAAGACCGAGGGGCCTACGAGGGCCACCTTCCTGTTGCACCCCTGAGTGGTGGAGAGGGGCTGTAGCTCTCTGGGGTATCAGCTCTGTGGTACCAGGACCTCCCAGTGCCATAGCAATGGGATCAAGGTTTAACCTGTGAATTTGGGGGCAGGGGCACACACACTCCCATGCCCTACGCTCTCCTGCTCCAGGCTCATTGCCTTCCTGGACACTGCAAGCTCCCTCCTTCCTTTTTCCTGGATTTCATGTCTGCTGCCCCTAGCGCCTCCCCGGCAATCTCCTTATGACCCGCTGCTCCACCTCCTCCAGCCTCCTGACAGCCCTCTGCCCTGGCTGGCTGCAGAATTTCCTACTCTTGCAGGAGGCAGGCTCCTTGAGCGAAGGGTACAAGGAAGCTCCTTCTGCAGAGTTGCTGGAAATGCAGAAAGTCCTCAATAAATGCTTGAAACATCAATGACTCTTCAGCTTGGAAGAGGTACAGAATATCATCTCTTTACAGCGTGGATCAGAATGTAGCACCTCCTTGCTAGATTTTGGAAGAATAAAGGACAATATAAAAAAAAAAAAGTACAATATGCTGGCTAACTTAATTTTTAAACAATCAGCAAATGTTTTTAGTGCAAGCACATGGTGAAATAGTTTAGCCGTACCTATACTAAAGCGACTATTGGTCGCTGTTGATCAGAAATTCAAGCGAACGTGGCATCCTATTTGGCATCTGATAGCCTCGACCTAACGGGGCCATTTACTTCAGGCTAAAGAGCAAGCATCCTGGCTGGGGGCTCAGCGGCACTGACCCATGGCCCACCTCCTAGATACGAGGACTTGGTCTCTGGCTGGGGGCCTGTTGTTCCTATGGCTCTGACCAGTAGCCAGGGCTGGGGAATATGACGCTGGACATATCCAGCAAGTGGTCACCCCAGCTTTGAGGAATGGGGACTCATCTCAGTTGATCAAGCTCTTCCAACATGGGAAGCTCCAGCTATTGGGAAGAAAGACACCCAGGATTCTGTCTTCATGTGGCCTCATTCTACCTGACCTATTCCAACACTGGCCTGCATGTGTAGCTCTGACTCCCCTGCTGGGGTACAGTGGTACCCCCCCAAAGGATACATGCATGTCCCAACCCTTGGGGCTGTGAGTATGGCCTGGTTTGGAAACATGACCCTTGGAAAGGTGACAACCGTGAGATGAGACTGCCTTGGATTTAGGGTGAACTCTAGGGCTGAGGGCAGGGGTCCTTATTGGAAAAGGGAGCCTTGAGGCATGCAGAGAAGGTGGACATGGGTGATCAGCCACCAGCATTCAGGCACAGGAACAGTGTCCCTAGAGCCTGCAGGAGCGAGCCCTGGACACATCTGCACTTCAGGTATGATGCCTTCTGGGTATGAGGAAAGAGGCGGCCACGCGGTTGTGGGGCCCAGGAAGCTCACACCCCCTGGATGGGTGGGGAGTCTACAGCAAGCGCCTTTTGTTCAGTAAACAGCACCCCAGTGCCCCTTTGTTTACCAGAGGATACAGTGAGAGTGTAATAAAGATCTCAAGGAAAATTGAGTCAGTTAGCAGTGGTCACCCACCACTCTCCACAGCCCAGGATTGGATAAAAGAAAGGCAGTGTGGTTGTGCCAGGTCCCCAAGTCCCCGCAGGCTTTGCAGGAGGTGAACCTCCTGACTTGCCGAGGCCCAGCGCAGCAGTGCGAACACAGCGGAAGAGCCTGGAGAGCAGTGTGGAAGGCTGAGGCAGACGACCCCAAATTCAAACCCAGCCTGGGGAACTCAGTGACTTAGTAAGATGCTGCCTCAAAAATCAAAACTAGACAAAAGCGTGGCTGGGGGCTTGGCAAGGTAGTGCATGCCTGAAATCCCAGAGTTCTACAAAGCTGAGGAAGGAGAATTGAAAATGCGAGGCCCGCCTAGGCAACTTCGCAAGACTCTGTCTCAGAGTAAAAAACAGAAAGGAGCAAAGGGGCTGGACGTGTAATTCAGATCAAAAGCCTAGTTTCAACCTGCGGGACCACACAGAATAAAAAGGGGAGAAGAAAAGGAGGAAAGGAAGAGGCAGGGAAAGAGGAAAAGGAAGAAGCAGAAGCAGAAGGAGGAGGAGAAAGAAGAGGAGGAGGAGAAAGAGCGGGTGCCGTGCAGCGTTGGCGGGACTCAGCTTCTCCACAACAGACCCTGTGAAGGTAAGAGCCGGGCAACCTGCTCAAGAGCTCAGGGGCTCAGGGGCACAGCGGGCCCATCCTGGTGGGCGGGGAGGGGGGGGATCCTGGCAGGGCCATGGACCCGCCCATGGAGAGCCAACCAAGCGGGAAGTAAGATTGATGCCCTGCCGGGCGTGGTGGCGCACGCCTGTAATCCCAGCACTCTGGAGGCTGAGGCAGGAGGATTGGTGCGAGTTCGAGACCAGCCTGGGCTACAAAAGTGAG
>PVJA010054331.1:0-11623 GCA_004027025.1 Myocastor coypus
CCAGCGGTGGGGTTTGGGCTGGGCTGGGACAGGAAGTTAGTCGCGGGAACGCAGAGGCGGGGCAGAGGGGCGCAGGGGCTTACCCGCAGCGGGTGCGCAGGCTCAGCTCCCAGCGGTGGGGTTTCCCATCCTTGTTGTTTTAATTAGGATTTAATAGGCCCTACAGAAGTTTATCATTCCTGTCTACTCCTCTCCCCTACCACGCTCACCATAATAAATACTTTCCTTCATTTTTCATTTTTTAATTTTCTTTATTTATCTGGTACAGGGTCTCACTATGCAGCTCAGACTTGTAGTGATCCTCTGTCTCAGCCTCCCCACCTCTGAGATTGTAAGTGTGGGCCACCATGTCTGGACTCAGGGGCTGGCTTGGTGCAGGACCTGCCCAGCATGCACTAGCAGGGATTGAACCCAGATCCTTTTGCTTTCAAGGCAGGTGCTTAGACCACTGGGCTATCTCCTCAGCCCCCAATTACCTAGTACAAGCCATGAGCCCACCCCTCCACTAATCAGTAACAAAAGGGTTAGGACTACTGTCTGTGGCTTAGGACATTGTGGATCCTCTTCTGGGACTTTTCCTCTCCCACTGTGCTGCTTCCGAAATAAAATTAGGCTTCCACATGTTAAAAAAGAGTGTAAATTATCTGCTTCTGCAGTAACTCTTTGATTTTTTTTGCCTTATTTCATTCTTCTTTTTGCATGCTTGTTCAGACCCATACTGATGAATATATAGAAATACTACAATAAGCCGGGCGTGGTGGTGCATGCCTGTAATCCCAGCACTCGGGAGGCTGAGGCAGGAGGATCAGTGTGAGTTTGAGACCAGCCTGGGCTACAAAAGTAAGCTCAAGGCCAGCCTCAACTGCATAGTAAGACCCCGTCTCAAAAAGACAAAAAAAACAAACAAACAAACAAACAAAACAAAACAAAAACAAACAAACAAACAAAAAAAGAAATACCACAGTAGGACAAAGAGAAAGGATACCTTACCTTTCTGCCTTTTATCCATTTTCCAACCTTCAATTCATTGTTAAGCAGAAGGCATTGGCTATATTGTTTTTGGAATAAATCTTTCAATGTTTTTGATGCCATTAAGAAGCTCCTGTCACTTGTGCGGCATGTTCTGGGTGCAACCTGGCTGGTCTACAGAGTTCCCCACTTTAGGACAATGACTTCTTGCAGTTTCACATCTCACCGTATTCTCTTCTCCTACCAAAGGTTCTTCCTCTGATTCCATTAACATCATCTTATTCTCTCCTTCAAGATGCCATTGCTCCCCAGAAAATGTTATCAGCCTGGCTTTTTGTTGGGTATTTAGCCTCACTTTCATTGTGGGGCTGGAGAGACTCTCTTTGACCCTTCACTGTTCAGGAGTGCCTTCAATCCCACCTCGCTACCCTCACATGGGTTTGTTTTCCTGCAGGTAATCTTATTTCATGCATTTACAATTTTCCCATTCGTATTTACCAGAGTAAGAACTGAGCAGGAGCTTCAATTTTGTGTTTTCTTTTTTTACATAGTTTCATCAAGTAGAGCAGTACCTGGTACACAGCAGTAGTTGCTCAACAAATGAACAAAACTGGATGGTGGGGATTCTTGGATCATCCTTGCTTGGCTAAAGGAAATGGCAAGAAATGAATTTTTCTTCTCTTATAAAAATGAAATAATATCCTACTTTATCAAGAGTGGCTTGATTCAAATCTATATAGGACCAGGTAAAACATAGTTATTTTAAAATAAAGTGAAAAGTATAAGAATATTCCCATGATTTCCTATCTAAATATCATCAGTACAGACCTTTCATTGCACAAAGAGAAAGTAGCTGCATATATAGTCTAATAGCAATGGAATATCAGCTCATCTGACGTTACTCAAAGCAGCTGACTTGAGCCTTTTACAACTTTGTATATTAATATGGCTTTCATTTTTATACCTCATGGTTACACTTTTCTGCTGGATGATTAAGACCAAGATAAAGTAAGACTTACGTTACCAAAAAATAAATAACTTTTATATCTGACAAGGTCAGTCAGGTCCCCTCAGGGTTTACCTGGAACCATGTACTGCGATATGCAAATCTTTTATCAGTGTCAGCCATCTGGGTGAATCACAACCATTGTTTGACCATTTTGCTCTCTGTGGAAGTCTGAGAGAATTTTTTTTTTTTCTCTAAGTGACTATACTTAGGCACACTGTAAATCATTAATCACTTTCCAGTGCAACCCCATAATCTTCTTGAACAAGAAACTTGGGGCTCCACTGTTATGTTTAAGGTGATATTCAGAACAATAGTGATGATAAACTCAAGTGCCTAAGTTTTAAGGAATAATACCATTAAAGTCTTCTAGATGGTAAACAGCTTAACAGCAGTCCAAATGGAGAAAAAGAAGGGATACAGGTATAGCCAATATTTTGGCTCTAGCCCTTCAAGGTCAATGAGAACACAGAACATAAAAGAACCTATATTGAATTTGTCTTAAATCTGTTAATCATTTTTTTAATCTGGATAGGAATTTCTATTTTATTCAAGATGGCTGTGCAAGAGAATCTGGATTTGTTTTTACACTATGGTTGGGATACAAGAGAAAAGGAACCAGGAGGAAAAGCTGAATTCCACTCTCCCCTTCCCAAGAAACAAAAATAATGCAAATACTTAATTTTAACATTTTCCAGCATGACAACTAGTTTCAGCAGGCAGAGCTTATATACTTGAATATGTAAAGATGCTCAACTTAGACCTCAGAACATAGACTCAAGATTCAATGTGGAACTGAAAAGCAAATTTACAACTGACAAAGGTGGCATAGAAAATCAACACAGTTCAACAGGCAGAGACAGCTGGGACAGACCTAGAGAAAAAAAAAAAAAAAAAGCAAACTGGTTATATAACTACAATTGCCTTCATATGTCAACAAAAAGCACTAGAAAGAAGAACTGATGAAAATAAAACCTTTTGATAGAAACCTTGTGACTGCTTGAATTGCAAGTGGTTTATGTCAACTCTGAGGTATTTTTTAAAAAAATTATGCTCCAGAAAATAGATGCCTGCTAAATACTCCTTTAACTTTTCTCTGGCATCTATTGATTATATCCATAGAAATTAAGAGGAGAAGGCAATTAAGTTTAAAATTTAATGGTGTTCTGCTGCTGTTAATTTACTGGCTGACTTGATCAATGCATCTCCCTGGATAAAAATCTATGCCCCCCATGTGCTAGAAAACTCTATGATGCCCTTTCAGCCAAAATTATAATAATCACGAGTAACCAAGGAACTAAGAAATAGGTACTTTACAGATGTGTAGCCACAGTTGCCAGTGACAGTTTAGTCCATAAATGTTAAAGAGGCTGCTCAAATGGAAACTAACAAAGGTCTGAAGTTGTTTTGTTTACTTTATTATGCTCCAAGTTTGTAATTCACTAAATGTCATGTATAATATACTCATAACAAAAGATAAAATTTCCCCTATCAATGAAAGCTAAAATATATGTGTACCAAGTAGTTTCATTTTGCTTGTCAGGCAATGAAATGGAGTATTATGTCTTGCTATAATCTGGAAGATGCCTGAGTACTCTCACAGCAGATTATGCCACTGAATTGAAGAGATTGGCAGATGAAGAAAACCCAAGGCTTAGTTTATTCTGTGACAATGAGCTTTCCTCAAGATATGATTTAAAATGAAACTTGTGATAATTAGATAAAATTATAATTAATTAGAATATCCTCCTTCCAGCATAACATTGTGTGGAATTATTTGTCTGCTAGCTTTACCTAACTTTAATTTCTTTGAAATTATAGGGTAGCGTAGCTGTCTTTTCCCCATGTTGGGAGCAAACAGGGAGGGCTCAGCTCCCAGGCCACAAGCCTCTTGCCTGAGAACAGAGCATCACTCCTGGGCCAGGTTTTTCCTAGTTTTGATAGCATGAAGATATTCTGGACACATAGGTGCACTGTCCAGCACTGGAGTTGCCATTGTAACAGAAGGGTGCATTGATCAAAGCTCCAGTCCCTCTTCAACCATCACTTCCTCTCCCCACTATGATCCAGTGATTCCAAGCAGTTGGAAGCAGATTGGATGCTGGTAGCGAAAAAAGGAAAAATTGGATGACAGAGCCAGTCCTACTTGCTAAAAGTCTTTGCATGGGATTTGTACACATGAGCAATATAATTGGTCTGGGCTCTTGCAGATCATCCGGGCTAAGTGATTTGTACTCTTCATCATCCCTATCTTGAGCCTTGACAGCAGCTATTCTTTATCTATTTATATCTTGGACTTTAGAGAATGATTTCAATTTAAGATATGTTCTACTTTTGTATATAGTTCTTTTTTAAAATTTCTTTTTCTAGGATAGTGGTCCTCCAACTATATCAGGAGACCAGCTGCAACATCACCTGGGAAACTTGCTGCCAGTGAAATGATGGGTCCTCAGCTGAAATCTGGGGGTTGGAACCTCTGTCAGGGAAGGGATTGGGGGCAGCAACCTATGGGTTAATAAGCTACTCCAGGGGCCTTGGCATCTCTGTGTGTGAATATTGATTCTGTGGTTTTGGGGGCTGCACTCTGGGAACAGGAGAAGATGGTGTTTTGAATCTGGAACACAAAGAAGAGTAGATAAACATTCTTGCAGAGATTTTCACCTCTGAACACAATATCTATACTATATTTCACCTAGTTTTATTAGGACAGATATGGTCCTGTTGGCAACTACTATGCTCCTCATTATGGAAAAAGTCTCCTTTCCCTGAGCCTGAGTGACAGTGTTCAAAAACAAAATTCTTATATTCATGAAGCAGCCAAACACCAAAATGTGCTTGTCAAGAGGAATAATATCTTGGAGTTGGAACCTCTGGCAGGGTAGGGATGGCCTGATCATCAAATGCTCTGCAAAGGGAGGGATGACTCTAAAGTTGTCTTCCAAAGCTGGAATTCTGAGATTTGGAGTTGTACATTTCTGTCCCATTCCCTCTTTGCTTTACTCACACCACCTTCTACAAAAAGGATGAATGTCTGTAGGGAGAAAAGACACGTAGACACACGCATGTGCGCACATACACACGCCTCATTCTTCCCTTTCTTCTGAGATGAAAAGAAGCTATTTCTTAAACTTACTGGGAGATTGTGAGAACAACCTTAAAGTGATTCTTTCAGAGATGGAAATTTTATATCCCTCAAGTCCCAGTAAAGGGCCTGAAGTGTGTTTTTCTTGCTTTTCTCCTAAGTGAGAAAGCAGTGGTTAATTATTTTGTGAAACTCAATAGCCTAAGAATATTGAAAGCAGAACACACACTTAAGGATAATAAGCACATCCTTATTATGTTTTCCAGAGCTTCAGATATCTCTGGTTATACATAAATAGTTTACTTTATCAATAGCTTTGATTTCATTGGGGACATTATCTCATGAGCGTTTGACTGGGGCATCTTAAATAAATGTTTTATGTAGGCAAACAGGGAATTAGGCAAAAGCGGGAATGAGATTTCTTTGCGTCGATCTTATCACTCATACCAAAGATAAGATAATACTTTGTATCAGTTGCAAATGCTTTCATTCAGCTCCCATAAAACTAGTATTAGTTCCATTTACTTTGCTCTCAGAACCAAGATTTAGTTATATTTACTCAATTCTCAGAATCCATACTTTGTAAAAACAAACATTTATTTTTGAATCATTGCTTACTTCTAGTGCATGTAAAGATCAAGAGAATGAAAATATGCCTTTGAAATGTTTGCTACATAAAAATTTTCTTCCTTTTTGTCATACAGATTATGAACTCAAGATCAAAGTATAGCAAGAATTTTTCAGTAATTTCAAGTGCTCTTACTTGTAGAGCCTATGTATCTTTTTCCTTGTAGTAGTGTCACTGCTTATTTTCCAGTGGGTGACAAAATTAGTACTTATAGTGTCTGCTGTGAACCAGCCTCTCCTCCCTCCACCTCAACACACCTGAGGGACATTCTCTCAGCTCCTAGAATTGCTATGAGCTCAATGGGATTTGCTCCCAGCCTGGAAAGAGCTTTCTTTCTCAAAGGCAAACTCCTCCCATGGTGTATTCTGCATTCAAAAACCAGCAAATGTGAGGAGAACATGGCCTGGGTTTTCTTGTCCCAGAGAGAATAGCTCTGAAGGGGTATGCTTTTGGAATCCTCTGAGGTTCTGCTGTGACTGCATCTCTGCTCAATTCCTTGGTCTCCCCATCCTTCCCCTGTAGACACAAAGGTGTCTTCTCCCACAGGTGGTGATCCCAAAATGTACTCAATAAACCTACCACAAACAAACCTGTTTTAGTCTGTTTGTCAGGGAATCTGGCCCAAATGTTAGTGTATATAATTTGATGTATGCTCAGGTTTACCCTTTCCTAAATCCATAGCTAACTCCTAAAATTTAATGATGTTCCTATAGGAGTAGCTATGGAGTTAAGCAATTTGAAATAAAAATGTCTCTAGTCATCAGGATCTTCCTCAAGCAATGGGGAATTCATATAGAATTTTAATACATAGAACATTTGGAAATGTAACAGTAATTGTCTTAGTGGAATTTATGCCCTGTTGCAAATATGTAGCCTCTCTTCACAAAGAGCAGGATGAAAGCAATGATAATGTTGGGTTCTGAGTTGATGATTGTGGGGATATCCCTTGACTTTCTGAAGCTCTTATAGGAATTACAAAATAGTGAACAAGTAAATAATTCCTGTATAAAGCAGGCTATCATGCTGGCTTACCAAATACTCATGCACTAGCTCCTAAAATATGCTCTCATAGTAAAACAGATGATTAAAATGCGTGGTGATTCATCTTGTCACCTGTGTGCTATGTTAAACTATTTCAAAACATGGTTTATAGGATAAAGTCAGTGGAATCACCCAAGACATTGGCTTAAAATGTAGATTCTTGGGTATCACATGTAAAATTGAAAAATGTTGAAAATGTAAACATGGAAACTAGAATGGTGTTTCAAAGGGGTTGAGGGTAGAAAGATCAGAAAGAGGTTAGTTGAAGATAAAAAAAAAATTCCAGTGAAATAAGGAATAAGTTCAAGAGTTCTTTTGTGACATATAGTGACTATAGTATCCCTCAGAGTAGATATCTTACCATAAAAATATTTTAAGATTGTAAGGTGATAAATATTTATTCAGCTATTTAAAAATATATGCATATTTCAAAACAATATGATATATATATGATAAGTATATAAAAACCCTGGCAATTAAAAACTGAAAACAAAAAAAAATCTTGCAGATTTTTGGTTCCTATCCCAGAATCTCATGTTATTTTATTTTTATTTTTTTTTTAAAAAAAATGCAAAATAGTGATAGGCAAAAACAGCATTAGAAATGATACATAATTTCACTAAACAAAGCAATTGGAATTTAACAATAGTTTCTTGTTGAATGATATTATCTTCAAATTAGATGTTTAGGTTACCAGATATAAATGTGCAAGGTGGTTGAAAGAAAAAAAATAATAAAAAAATGCTGTAAGAAATTCAAAAGAAAAAAAAAAGAGTAAAAAAGAAAAAAAATCATTAATTGTTTCTTTCAAAAGACTTGGGGTGTTTATAGGGACTTGGAAGGGAAACAAAGTTTTAAAATAGCAGATTCTGTGGCCCAGAAGCAACACAAGCAGAAATTGTCCATGAGAACTCTTGTCAAGATGGGCGGATGTACCAGATTTTACAGAGTCTAAATAGTTCAAGATTTCTAGCTAGAAACTTGGGATTTGTCTTGGAGATATAGAGGCCTTTATTAATACAGAGCTGGGGGCTACAAAATACAGGGTACAGTCAGAACAAAAACAAAAATAAAACACCCAGTCTCTCAGATCATAAAAAAATAAAGGCAAAGCCTTTATCTTCTAAGTTCTCAGTTGTGGGGCAAGGGTATTTGAAGTAGTTGAGCCTCAGATCTGAGAAGCTGGGAGGAAACTGCAGCTTCTGGGTACTGATAGGCTGGTCAACCAGAACGGTCAAGAGGCTCACAATCATAGTGTGATGAGGTTTAGTAGAAGTGACTGAAAGGATGCGGCAGAAGGAACAAGGTGTAAAGACAGGCAGGGAAATTTGGGACATCTGATACAGACTGGGTCACTATTTCTTATAAAGACAATGCAAGAAAACCTTGACTTACCACTACGTTTCTATAATGCCTGACGTGACTACTGCAGGTCTCATATGTTGGAGTCACAGTATGTTTGCTAAATGACACACATCATCACTGCTGTGAATGCACAAGATGATGCAGGTGCCCCGCTGCTGCAGAACATGTATTAACCTACTTGAATTCCCAAGGGATGTGCGAAAAATTAATTTCACATCTCATCCTTTTTCTTTGAGTCTTTATTTACTCAGTTGCACCCGGGAGTGAAGTTTGTATTTCCAGCTAAGTGTCAAAGGGAGAGGCCATGAAAGTTACTGCTTCATTATCAATAAATAAGCAAGCCAAGGATTATGGGGAAGGTGACTAGCTCAGTTACAGCACAAACCTGGAGCTTATTGTCATTTGAATCATGAGGTTGATGAATAACATCGCAGGAATAATGAATATTCAGTGTGACAGATAGTTCTTTAAAAATTATCTAACACAATTTTGGCATATTGGTGTTTGTCAAATTATTCCTATGCCAGATGCTTACACAAAAACTTCTGCCCATTGCCAAATGGCCTAGCTGTACATTTTCTCATTAGATAGGATTGATACTCTGTGCAGAGAATGTATCAAGTGTAATTAAGGATGGAGAGGTTCTTATTTGTATTCTGCACCTGCAGTGCCTGTTGTCTCTCCACACCTTCTCTTACCTGTAGTTCAAGGCCATGCATAGCCCAGGCTTCACGACTTGTGACTCCTGGATGCTGCCAAGCAGCTGAACACAGTGTTACCGCTTGCATTTTGATCAGAACAAGAGGGAAAGGTGGCTCGAGGAAGAGTTGCATTTATAACATGCGCCATTTCTGTCATCTTTGAAATATGCTATATCTTCTGATTGCAGACATTTTCACATCCTAATACAGGACCTGTCATGCCCCAGTGCAAATTATATAAGGGTAAGGGATCTGCAGTGGCTCTCTTGTCAAGACAGAAAATTTGGAGCATTACATGTGACGCACTCATGCACCATCATTTTTACAAAGAATTCAAAAATCTTGAGTCTGACAATTCAAGTTAGCAAGTGCTTGTATCTCTAGAGTTTAATCTATTTTTCAATCTTAGTGAAATAAAGGAATGCCACAGCAATAAGAAAAAGAAGAATCCTGAATATCTGGCTACGTGTAGTGTTTCAAATGAATGTGTGTTATCATTCAAAAAGGCAAGTGGATGAACCCATGATTGACACCTACAGCATTCAACACTTACAAGTGTCTCCTCAGGGATGTTCAGAATCGATTGAAAAAGAATGCAGTGTTTAGAAACTACTCAGGGGTACTTTAATAAAATGCTTTAAATAATGATTGTCCAAAGCTTGCTAGACACTTTGTAAATGTCAGAAACACATTAAATATGTTAAATGTGCATGTTCAGTATCTAGAAAATAATACAAGTGATTTACAATCAATTTCACATATGCCCAGGAACCTCTTCCTGATGCAAGACAGAAATGGCCTCTTTGACTGGGGCATACCAATCCCAAGTTTTCACTTTGGCATGGCCTTTAAATTCATATGTCTGTTCAACACACAGGGTGGCACATTTTAGGGGGTAATGTGAGAGCAAGACACATGCTATGGGACTCCACAAGAGCCTCATATCCAACGTGTCTTCAGGGGCTGAGTATGTATATTAGTCAGCTTTTCTGTTACTGGGAGCAAATACTTGACAGTTATAGCTTAAGGGAGGAGAGGTTGAATTTGCTTCACATTTTGGGGGGGATTCATTTCATGGTCAGTTGGATTCAAGGAAGAAGCAGAATGTCCTGGCTAAGAGAGATGCTCAATTCTTTGTAGCAGGAAAGACGAAGCAGAGGAATGAGCCAAAGACAAGAATACACACTTGCAGGGCACGCCCCAATGTCCCACCCACAGTCAGGCTCCACCTCTCAGCAGAATACAGTATTTAGCTACTGAGCCCATCAAAGAGTTTACCCACAAAGTACGGCGGTGCTCTCCTGACCCAATCACCTCTACATGAGAGACTTGGGGGAGAATTTGTAGGGCCAAGTCATGATAGAAAGAACAGTAGTAGACTCATCTTGTCAAAGGGAGAGTTGTGGAAAAGGTCCCTCAATCTCTTAGGGATAAGTACCCACTCCTGACAACCACTTTGTGTCCTTCAGGTCCTCTTGGGGTCCCCTCTTCTCCTTCTCCACCCTATCATCTTAGGAACATTTGAAAGTCTTGGACCCTTTACTTTCTCCCAGCCCAGCAGCCGATCATGTGTTCTCCTTCTGTTCCTTGGATGACCATTTGATCTGCTGCCTCAATACCATCTGCACTCTTTCTCCAGAATCCTTCTACTACTTGTCCATATATACTCAGGAGAATCATGATACAGAAATTATACTAACCTTACCTTCCATGATAAAATATATAATCTTATATATAACCTCATTTGAGCTTCCAGAACTGTCTATATGAATCCATTCCTTTGTATTATATCCTTTCCTCACTTTAGGATGGTTAGTGTTCCAAAACTCCTCTGCCCTCAAATCCACACAACCTTTGCTTTTAGTCAATGGCTGTGCCCAGCATTTCATGGAAAAAGTCTGGTCTGCCAGCATTAGCCCTTGTCCTTTCCATCTATTATCTTTATGTCTTAACACCTGTGTATATCCTTTCTCTGGTTTTCTTGTTTTAGAGGTAGTGTTAGTTCTTGTTCTCAAAGTCAGAACCTCTGTGCTTAGGGTACTGTACATCCTCAGTACATACTTGCTGAAAGAAAATAACAGGAATACGACTTTGGAGGTGAAGGGTCCAGTGACCTTCATTTTCTTTGTGATGTTTCAGTCTCTTAGTGCCTTCTTTTCTCCCCTGTTTGGTACAACCTTCAGTCAGTCATTTTTTTCTCCTGTATTTATTTTACTGACAACTTACCTGTGGTTTTATGAATATGTTCTCTTCTTTACCTTTTCAGTATCTGTCTATTTTTCTTCTTCCCTCATGATCAACTTTTCAGATATAATCATTTAGTGAGCGCCTATGGAGGCCCTAAGGCTATAAGCACAGTGTTACAGAGAATTGACCAGCTTACAGTATTTTTGCATTGTTCAGGGAATGTATGAGTAGGGTGGCCAGAAATTATTGTTTACTTACATGTGGTAAAATTCCCTCCTTACATTAGATATTGGCACAATAGATATTATCTGGGTTTCCCTACTTGTTTCCCGTTGCATTCTGAAAAGAGAGCTTAATAGCAATGGAGTTAAGGCCATAGATTCTACAGCTGGACTCTCTGATTTAAAAAGTTTGGCTCCAAAAATCTTGGAAACAACCAAAATGTCCATCATTTGAAGAATGGTTAAAAAAATGTGGTATTTTTATACAATGGAATACTACTCATCCATAAAGAATGACAAGTTTGAAGACTTCATATATAAATGGATGTATATTGAACATATACTCATTAGTGAAATAAACCAGACCTATATGTGTAAATATCGTATAGTCTCCCTAATATAAGAACTTTAAAGAAGAAAACA
>PVJA010054332.1:0-11609 GCA_004027025.1 Myocastor coypus
AACTCACGACCTTGCACTTGCCCAGCAGGCACTTGTGCCTCGGAGCTATCTCCCCAGCCCCTATATTGTTATTATTTATATTTATTTTTTAAAATTTTTATTCATTTATTTTTTTCTTGTTGCAGAGCCTTTGTTTGTTTATTCACTCATTTTTATGGCTGGCTCAGCCTGTCCCGAGGGCAGGGCTGGCATGTGGCGCCGGGGATCGAACCGCGGTCCCTGAAGCCTCCCAAGCTCCCAAGCAGGGGCTTTAGACCACTGAGCCATCCTGCCGGCCCCGCCCCCATACTGGATATTTGAAACACACGGTTTGAGTTAGGCACCTGGTGAAGATAAGGACCGCGAGCTGGCCTAGGGAGGGCACTTCCTCATTTTAAAGGAAAGTAAGGGCGGGGACTGTGGTTTGGAGTCACTTTGAGAAGGGACTTCAGGGTCTCAACCACCTTATTGAAGACCGGACTTTAGCTTTTGTAGGCTGGGGCAGAAACTGAAGCGGGAAATCCAAAACCGAACCAACAGCTCCCGGCATTCCTCGTGGGCGGTGCTCCCCTTTGACCCCGAGCTCGCGTGCTACACATCCGGGCTTCTGTTACTAGTGAGGGGAAGATGGCGGCCGTGGCTGCGGTGGTTCCCGCAGAGTGGATAAAGAACTGGGAGAAATCAGGGAGAGGCGAATTGTGAGTGTTGGAGCCTATGACGGGCGCTGGGCCTGGCTGGGCTAGGGTACACACACCACTCTCAAATAGGGAGGGAGGCCAATGGGAAGATGGGCCCCCTCCCCCACGGTGCAGCGGGCGTGGATGGTTGGCTGGGAGTTTCGAACTCAGATGATCTGTCCTGGCAACCGGGGAGACCTTTGCTTATCCGACCTCCCCGAAGCCCTAGTTGGTGCAGTATCCCGGCTTCCTTTGGCTTCTTAGCTGAGCTCCCAGTTAGCCCCTGCCGATCTCAGCTCAATGTCTTTTTGTCCCTCCCTTCTCTTGCTCCTTTCTCTTTATGGGTCTGCACCGGAGCGATTCCGACTTGCCTTCACTCTCTGTCCCATTTCTGCACCCAGCAGCCCTTTGACTCCGCAGTTTGGAGCCTGCCACCTCCTTTGCCCAAAGTCCGAGGAGAGCGAACTGTCCCGGACTCGCTTCCCTCCTCTCTGCCTGCCGCCAGGAAGCCCGGGGCGTCGCCGAGGTCCCTGCCTGGCACCTTGCGTCCTCTCGGGCAGTGGTGTCGGGGACTGTCCCGGCCTTGCGTGGCGCCGCGGGGCGTGGGGCAATGTGGCAGGGATCGCTGCTTTCCCCGAAGACCTGCCGGCATTTAATTTATATATTTTGATCTGTCTTTTCACCTTAGAGTTATTTCGGGTTGGAGGCAACTTTCGTCACGAAATGTTTCCTAAGCCCCATTTTGTCCTGGAACTATAACTAGTTTGGCAACTCTCCAAGCTTCTTGAGAACCTAGGTTAACACGTTTCCATTAGTCATAAAACTTACTCCTCCCCTCTCCCCCAGTGTAATAAGGGACAGTAATTTGCCATACTGGCTGTTTCCTCACCCCGAATTTCGGCGCTCCACCCGCACCTTCCGGAAATAAAAAAGATGGTTAAGCAACAAAACCTCTGATTTAAAAACATAATTTAGTGGTAATTTACTTCTCTAAATAGATTTGGCGGCTAAAGCTGAATCCTGCATGAGATTAACTTGTCAAAGTCATTTTGGACCTTTCGGCCGCATTTCTTTCTTTCAGTAGCCAGTTTACCAGTGAGAAAGACACTATGAATATTTTACTTTGTTACTTAGGAAGAAGTGCCCGTGTAGTTTGTTGCCTGCTACTGCTCTCGTAGTAGTTGTTGGTAGTCTATATCGCTCTTAAGTCTCCCTAGCACTGTTTCATAAAACTTAACAGTATGAGCTCTAGAATTCGATTGTGTGAGTAAGCGGCTGCCTTAGCCACTTAAGTAGCTGAGTGACCTTGGGTAAGTTCTTTAACCACTTTGACTGTTTCCCTTTGAGTAAATTGGAAATAATAAGTAGTCTACTCAACGGATTGTTGTGAGCGCTAATTCCTGTAAAGCAGTTGGCTTATAGTAAGTGCTCAAGTGATAGCTATTAAAAGTAATATTATTAAATATTATTACAACCTTTAGAATGTTTAAACTTTTCAGGACAACTCTTGCACTGAAAGACTGTACTACTCAGGTTAGCAATTAATTGGTTGTGTTTCTTTCATGTGTATTTATTCTTTTTTTTTTAGCAATTTATTTTTTATTTTTTATTTTATTTATTATTTTTTTTCTTGTTTCAGAACCTTTGTTTGTTTATTCACTCATTTTTATGGCCGGCTCAGCCCACCCTTAGGGCAGGGCTGGCGCAGCATGTGGTGCCAGGGATTGAACCTTGGTCCCTGAAGCCGCCCAAACTTCCCCAAGCAGGTGCTTTAGACCACTGAGCCATCCCGCCAGGCCCATTTATTCTTGTATACTAATGAATTTAGTGGCCCTTGAAGAATAGGAACTTTCTCATGTCTTTTGACCCAGCGCCTCACCTCCTTTTAGCGTGTACCTCTTAAGTGCTTATTGGTTTACTAGCCAACAGATTTGATTCATTTTTTTTTAACCATTGGAAACATTTTTCTTTTTTTTTTTTAAAAGAATTTATTTATTTTATTTATTTTCTTGTTTCAGAACCTTTATTTGTTTATTCACTCATTTTTATGGCCGGCTCAGCCCGCCCCAAGGGCAGGGCTGGCGCGCAGCATGTGGTGCCGGGGATCGGACCGTGGTCCCGGAAGCCGCCCAAGCTTTCCCAAGCAGGCACTTTAGACCACTGAGCCATCCCGCCGGGCCCTTGGAAATATTTTTCTAATCTTTGCATGTGCTTCTTCTTTTTTTTTTTTTTTGTGGGACCAGGGTTCGAACTCACAACCTTGCACTTACGCACCAGGCACTTGTGCCTCGGAGCTATCTCCCCAGCCCCTGGATGTGCTTCTTTTAAAAAAAAATTTTTTTTATTTATTTATTTGTTTCAGAACCTTCATTTGTTAGTTCACTCATTTTTTATGGCCGGCTCAGCCTGCCCCGAGGGCAGGGCTGGCGGCGCAGCATGTGGTGCCAGGGATTGAACCACAGTCCCTGAAGCCGCCCAAGCTTTCCCAAGCAGGCGCTTTAGACCACTGAGCAATCCCGCCGGTCCCCTGTATGTGCTTCTTAATGAACAGTAGTTAGGTCTCTCCTGTGCCAGAAGGTTGCTTGGCAAGAAAATTAGTCAAGATCATTATCTTAGGGTACTCACAGCAAAACTTATAAATCAGTTTATTATTATTGTTTTAACTTTTAAAGTCAACTCATTTGTTTGGGGGCTGTTGTCTTGGTGGGTTGCTCAACTTTCTCCTTCCAGCTGCTTTTTTTTTAGGTACTGGGGAGGTGATGTGAGTTACACAGTCAGTCCCAAGCTGCTGTTTTTGACAGTTATTATTGCTTCCACCTTAGAATGATAGGTATTTGAGCTAGTAGATGAAATTCTACTCGGTTTCTCACTGGCAGTGGCTGGAGAAAAGCTAAGTGATATAGGTGGTTAAAATAGTTTACTTTATGGCTATTTACTTGGTTTGTCCCACCTGTGTTAGTGACTGTTGGAAGAGCTGCTTAACGAATGTTTCTAAAACTAAATAACGCCTGGTGTGGTGGCTCACGCCTGTAATCCCAGCACTTGGGAGGCTGAGGCAGGAGTATCGTTGTGAGTTCGAGACCAGCCTGGGCTACAAAAGTGAGCTCAAAGCCAGCCTCAACTGCACAGTGAGACCCTGTCTCAAAAAAAAAAAAAAAAATAAAACTAAATAACGACTGTCAGTAGGATTTAGAGATGTATGAAATTATTGCCTGGCTTGTGGAATGTGGTTGAGTTATAGTAGATGCAAATAAATCTAGTCAGCTTTATAATTCTGTTATAAAGATATTTAAAATTATATGACAAGTGAAAATTTTTAATAAGTCTAACTTCACCACTGTTACTTATTTGACCTATTTTCTTCTATGAAAACTTTATTGAATATAGCCAAACTTTAGAATTTTTGGACCTTGCTAAAGATAGATGTTAACATATTCATTTTGTTAGAGTAAATAATTTTGTTACTACATTACAAAAAATCCTCTTCTTTGCCTGAAAATGGAGCATCTGAAATACCAAAGAGCAAAGGGAAATAATTAAAAACAGAGATAGAGTGTCACCAACTTATCAGTAAATCCGTTTGGAGACTTGTATTTTGAAATATGACTTGTGTGTAAAATTCTATCTTAGGTGGATTTTTTCCTTTTTAAAGAGAAATTACCAGAGTTTTAATGGCAGAAGATTGTCTTTTTAAAAATGCAAGATGTATTTCATGAGGTTGGGAGTTCATTTCTTGTCTGTCACTGCTTACCAGCAGCATTCTTGGACTGACAGCTTTCATATCATGTGAAATGCAACATGAGATGTATGTAGCATTTTATAACTTTCAAAGAAGACAAGTCCTTAATTGCTCCATGAAAAGTAACTTCTACATAGTTCTTTGTTTTTTTTTTTCTCTCCCGAGACTAGGATTTGAACTCAAGACCTTGCACTTGCCAGGCAGGCATTTGTTCTATGGAGCTATCTTCCCAGCCCCCTAGTTCTTGGTTTTGATAGGTAATTAAACAAAAAAGTAAAACTGTCTTTTGTCAGAATGGTCCATCTGTTACATAAGTAGGTACCCTATAATATTCAGAGATACTGGTTATGTCATTAATGTTAAATAATAGAACTTCTAAAATGATCTTTTATCAGAAGGGCAAAAGGGAACTACCAAAATGTAAATGTGCTCTTTTTCAGTAATTAGAAGTTTGAATCTGAATGCAGATTTTGAAATTTTGTATGTAAGACATAAATGTAATCACCTTAATTTTGGAATCTGAGTGTTAGTTTCTTAATTGTTTCATGTTAACCATAGGAGTTGCTTGTGCTTTACGAATAGACTTGGCATGTATGGTTAGATCCAATGGAGAGCTTTTGATAGAAATCATTAACACAGTGAACTTTGTAATTCATTGTCATAAACAACCTTTAATGGATGCTTTATGGTCTAAGTTTGTATTTGTTTTTCTTAATATATTTGGTACCAGGTCTACAGAGTGTCACTATGCAGATTGGACTTGTAGTGATCCTCCTGTTTTCAGTCTCCCAGGTGCTGGGATTACAGACATGTGCCACCATGCCCAGTTTCTATGAAAGTCTCAGCACTTCCCCGGGATGGGCCGGCACAGCATGCTGGGGATTGAACCTGATCTCTGTGTCTACTTAAACAGGTGCTTTAATCCTTGAGCTATATGTCCAGCCCTGGTCTTAAGTTCTTAACTTGAAGATAATAGCTTTGTGCCAATACTTGGTCTAATTTTGAAATAGTTTAATTGGTTGAATATCAAAATTTTTTGAAGTTTCTTTTTTGTATTAGTTACTTTTTGCTCGTTGCCGGGACAAATACCAGACACTCAAGATGAAGGAAGGAAAGGCTTATTTAGCTCACAGTTTGTGGAGGTTTCAGTCCATATTTGGCTGGCCCAAGGCTGAGTGGAACAGAGCAGAGAGCATCCAGTTCATGGCGGTGGAACAGCAACAAAATAGTGGCAGAAGTAGCCAACCAAACAGGGCAGCAGAGCAACAGCTAGAGCTCCAGTCTGTCTCTCTGTCTCTTTATATTACATTCAGGCTCTCCGCCTTAGCTCCCGCCCTAGGCTGCACCCGTAATCCCAGAAGTACTTCCACCCATAATACCATCAGTACTAAAACCTATAATCCCAGGGATCATGGATCAAGTCTCAAACTCTAGAAGTCCCCGCCCAATGACTACATGAGGCTTTGGGGGGACAACTAGACATAAACCATAACATTTTTCTTTAAAAGATTTATACTTTAAAAGATTTCTTTAAAAGATTGTTCTAAAAAATTAGAAATTTTGTTAGGTCTTGTTTTACTGATTATTGATAGCTAATAAAATGTTTCAGAATTTAATTGCCAAATATTTTCCATTCTTCTGCTATTAGATGATTCTAGAACTTACCTACATACATTTGGTTCTTCAGTAAATGTCTGATAGGAATTTCTTGGAAAGAAGTAGCAAGGGAGATAGAAACAGTTATTCTAAAAATTTTTACCTCTTGATTGAGTCTTTTTCCCCAAGTCACTCTAAGTTCAACTGAAACTTAGCTAGGCTACTGCTGTATTTGTTTAAAAAGATTTCATAATGCTTACATGTTAAAGTAGTATAACAGCTATCCACATTCTTGTGCTTCTTCTATAAGTGTAGGAATGTTTATTAATTTGCCTTCCTAAATTCCTGTTTCTTCATAAATGTATGTTTCTACAGGACAAATTTTTTTTTTTTTGTCTCCATTCACTTTTGTGGTCTTTGTTCTTTTTTTTTGGTGGGAACGGGGTTCAAACTCATGACCTTGCACTTGTTAGGCAGACACTTGTGCCATGGAGCTATCTTCCCAGCCCCTGTGGTGTTTGTTCTCACAGAGATGACTGAGGTATTGTTTTAGTTAGTAACATATATAATCTTTTTTTTTTTTTTTTTTTTTTTGTATTTTTGAGACAGGGTCTCACTATGCAGTTGAGGCTGGCCTTGAGCTCACTTTTGTAGCCCAGGCTGGTCTCGAACTCGCACCAATCCTCCTGCCTCAGCCTCCCGAGTGCTGGGATTACAGGCGTGAGCCACCACGCCCGGCAGTAACATATATAATCTTTACTATTGTCTTTTTAAGTATTAAGTGAGGCATACATGAACATCAGCTGTTTCTAGGTGGTGAAGCCAGGTGAGTGTAAGCATAATCAAGTAGTTTGACTTGTGTTTTGTTTCTTTTTCTGTTGCAAAATAGGGGAGCAAATAAGGTTAAAAGCTAAATATCCATGTTGCTTCTGAAGTCTTTGGAAGAATGTGAGATACTTTATTCAGCTTTTCATAGATCTTTCACAGAAAGCAAATTCGTCCTTATTCTCAAGGATCCAGTACAATATCTCCATAGTAGCACAACTCTATTTTTAAAAATGGGTAGCTGTGGGACCGGGGAGGTAGCTCCATGGCACAAGTGCCTGCCTGGCAAGTGCAAGGTTGTGAGTTTGAGCTCCTGTATTAGTTACTTTTTGTTCGTTGCCGGGACAAATACCCAACACTCAAAATGAAGGAAGGAAAGGTTTATTTAGCTCACAGTTTCTGGAGGTTTCAGTCCATATTCGGTTGGCCCAAGGCTGAGTGGAGCAGGGCAGAGAGCATCCAGTTCAAGGCGGCAGAACAGCAGCAAAATGGTGGCATAGGCAGCCAACCAAACAGGGCAGCAGAGCGGCAGCGCCAGCTCGAGCTCTAGTCTGTCTCTCTGTCTCTCTTTATATTACATTCAGGCTGTCTGCCTTAGCTCCCGCCCTAGGCTACACCCATAATCCCAGAAGTACTTCCACCCATAATCCCATCAGTACTAAAACTCACAATCCCAGGGATCATGGATCAAGTCTCAAACTCTAGAAGTCCCTGCCCAATGACTCCATGAGGCTTTGGGGGGACAACTAGACATAAACCATAACAACTCCGGTTCCACCAAAAAAAAAAAAAAAAAAAAAAAAAAAAAAAACCTAGGATAAAAGTGAGTAGTGGTAGGCTCAAACAAATACACACATCATTTTTCATTTTGAGTCGGAGTTGCTGTGTAATTCAGGCTGGTTTCAGACTCCTGGTGATCTGCTTCCTGCCTTAGCCTTCTCTGAGTGTTGGGCTTGTAGATACCATACTTGACCTTTGAATGTTACTGAGGGACTAAAATAATAATTTGAATTTGCACCAAGACAGAATACTTTGTTGCTTTTTATTTATTTATTTATTTTATTTATTTATTTTTTTGTCTTTTTGAGACAGGGTCTCACTATGCAGTTGTGGCTGGCCTTGAGCTCACTTTTGTAGCCCAGGCTGGTCTCGAACTCACACCGATCCTCCTGCCTCAGCCTCCCGAGTGCTGGGATTACAGGCGTGAGCCACCACGCCCGGCACTTTGTTGCTTTTTAAAGATGTTTTAAAATGGGCAGTGGTTGGAAATTGTTTGGTTTGCCCCACACCTTAATAATTTAGTTTACTAAAACTGACAGATCTATTGTATGACAAATGCAGCACTCAGAATTGTTAAAGATACTTGATGCTCTTAGTGGATTGCTTATTGAGAAGAGCACAGATAAATTTATACGACTCATTGGAGGAAATTCTTTCTATAATTAAGGAATGTTTTATAGTAGGAAAATGTGAGTATCTATTATGGAAGTGAATTGCGTGAATGTAGTAGCCCATTAATGATTCTGGACACAGTTTGAACAAACTTTTGAGATAGTAGCTCATGAAAATGTTATCATTTACATCAGTCTTAGTGACTGACAATGTATTATCATATTTTAATTATTTTAAATTTATATAATGGTGATTGTAACATCGGGAAGCTTATTGAAGAAGATGTTTATTATTAAAATAAACAGAATGTAAAGTTATGGAGAGTGTGGGGAAGCAAATGCATTTTCCATAAAAAGAAATTTTTTGAAATTTTGAAAAACTGTAAGAAGGAAAAAATTTTTAAAGAAATTTATATTTAAACTTTATTTATTTAATGGGTGGCTCAGCCTGTCCTGGGGGTGGCACTGGTGCTACATGTGGTCCAGGGATTGAACTAAGATCCCTGTGGTTGCCTAAGCTTGCCTAAGCTTGCCTAAGCTTGCCTAAGCAGGTACTTTAGACCAGTGAGCTATCTCGCTGGGCCCAAGAAGGAATTTTTTTTTGTCTTTTTGAGGCAGGATCTCCCGCTCTGCAGTTCAGGCTGGCCTTGAGCTCACGTTTGCAGCCCAGGCTGGCCTTGAACTCCCACCCATCCTCATGTCTCAGCCTCCCAAGTGCTGGGATTACATGCCCGGCTCTTTTTTTTTTTTTTTTTTATTGTGGCTCATTAGATTTTTTCTCACTTAACTGTATGTGCAATTCTTTTTCTCTATCAGAGACACTTTCTGCCATGATGTCTGAAAAATGTTTTACACCTTTTGTGCTGTCTCCTGCTTTTGCACTGGCTCCAGGCAATCTTAAACTTTTTTGCCTCATCTAGCAGCTGTTTGGTTGATTTCTCATAGACCCTTGCTATTTTAAGAACTATTTCTTTTCATGATGACTAACAAGCTTGTCTTCTATGTCTGAGATCCTGTCCTCCCATTGGCTAATCTACTCTATGTATGTATATATGTATATATATATATATATATTTTTTTTTTTTTCTTTTTTCTTGTCTTCTTGAGACAGGGTCTCACTTTGCAGTTCAGGCTGGCCTTGAGCTCACTTTTGTAGCCCAGGCTGGTCTGGAACTCGCAAAGCTGATCCTCCTGCCTCAGCCTCCCAAGTGCTGGAATTACAGGTGAGCATCACCACACCCGGCTACTCTGTGTATTTGATATAGAATTTTTATTTTTCTGAATATCTCCTTGAATGTACCTTAATGGATTTCACCTCTTTCCTGTGTTCAGCATTCATGGCTTCCATAGATTTCTTAAGCTGCTATACCTTTTGTCTATATCTGCTCTGCTCTGTAGTCACTAAACATGTTTTTTTTCCTTGTTTCAGAACTTTTGTTTGTTTGTTTATTTATTTTTATGGCCGGCTCAGCCTGCCCTGAGGGCAGGGCTGGTACAGCTCATGGTGCCTGGGGATCAAACCGCAGTGGTCCCTGCAGCTACCTAAGCTTTCCTAAGCAGGCGCTTTAGACCACTGAGCCATCCTGCCGGGCCCTAAGCATGGTTTTAATTGTGCAGACCATCTCTGCAGTTATCTGAGAAATTGTTCCTGATTTGGGTTTTTGTAGAGCTTCATTCAGTTGCTTCCTTGTTACCACTTCAGAGAGGCCAGGTAGGTGGCTTTTGCATTGCTTAACCTATTGTCCCCTAGGTTTGCCTTTGGTGAACTGAGTGTCTGAGTTTGTATCTTATTTAAGTGTCTTGACGTTTTTTCTTTTTAGTTTTGATTTCTGAGGTAATGCTTGTAAATTGCTTTTGGTGGGCTGCTTTGTTGCTAGCATTTAGAACCTTTAGGAAATAACTCTTATGAGGCATCTTCCATGTGTAACTGGTTTTTGGATTTTGAGTCTGTTGCAAGATTCTAGTCTTCAGTTTTTTTGGGATGAGATAGTGCTGGCTGCTTTTCCCAGCCTCTGCTTCTTTGGCACTATGTCACAGTATTTTCTATGATGTTTAGCCAATTGCAGTCTTAGAATTGAAGGAAGAATAACTGTTTAGAGCAATTATGTCACTTTGAGCTACAGTAGTACCATCAGCAATGACAGCAGCTTTAAATACAGCCTAGAAAATGACAGACTGAGCTAGCCATTGCTTTGCCACCTTTAGTCATATGAAGTAGATTTGTGGTTATATAACAAAATCTAAAGCCAGAAAATCATGCAGTATACAAATCCTTAATATGTCAGTTTTGCCCTCGAGGTAATATTTAAAGTGAGTTAATGAGAAAATGAGAAGTAGAAGAAGAAGATAAGATTGGAAGTAAGACTGAAGGACAAAGGGGTTCAGACTAACTTTGGGAAACTGGTACAGAAAGCTGAAAGGAAAGAGACAAGGAAGAAATAAAAAGAACAGAATAGAACAACAACCACAAAGAGGCGAGAAAACAAATTCACATGCACAAAAACAAGATTAAACAATGGAGAAAGAAAACAAACCACTACCACCACCACAACAAAAAACAAACGAGAGAAAGACAAAAAAGTAAAAGAAATATACTTCCAATATGCTTGACGTGTCACTGGTAGACAACAGGCCAGTGTCCTGACCCATGTTGATTTATTCCAGTAAGTCAGCAGTAGCTTTTTGGTGGCATAGTGGATAATCTCAGTGAGTCTGTACCTTCTGTCTGAGACCAGTTTCATTGGGCCTTTCTGTGGGCCTGAGCCCAGATGGGAGTTGCTGGGATCTGAGTTCTGAGCTCAGTTAGGTCCTCCAAGATGCTTCTAGGCAATGGGATGGCTTTGAGGTCATAGCACTCACCACCAGTTAGGGCAGTCCTTCATGTCCATCCACAGCTCTCCTCTACTACTGTGTCTCTGTGGAGCAGGTTTTTAATTTATTTTTTTGTGGGACTGGGGTTTGAACTCATGACCTTACACTTGTGTTATGGTTTATGTCTAGTTGTCCCTCCAAAGCCTCATGCAATCATGGGGCGTGGCTTCTGTAGATTGAGACTTGACTCATGATCCCTGGGATTGTGTTTTAGTACTGATGGGTTTATCGGTCTGAGTAAGGCTGAGAGTATGGGTGTGGTCTAGGGTGGATATCCTAAGGCGGAGAGCCTGAATGTAATGTAAAGAGCGACAGAGAGACAGACTTGAGCTGTTGCTGCTGCTCTGCTGCCCTGATTGATTGGCTGCCTCTACCACCATTTTGCTGCTGTTCTGCCGCCATGTACTGGATGCTCTCTGCCCTGCTCCACTCAGCCTTGGGCCAGCCAAATATGGACTGAAACCTCTACGAACTGTGAGCTAAATAAACCTTTCTTTCCTTCATTTTGAGTGTTGGGTATTTGTCCCAGCA
>PVJA010054333.1:0-11623 GCA_004027025.1 Myocastor coypus
TCTAAAAAAAAAAAAAAAAAAAAAAAAAAGAGCATAAGGTATTATTAGACAGTGATCTACCAGGAGTGTATTACCAATCATTATCCCACTACATGCTGAAAGTAGCTAAAGAGTTATCTTTCTTTTTTTTTTAAAGAATTTTATTTATTTATTTTTGTTTATTTATTCATTTTCATGGCCGGCTCAGCCTGCCCTGAGGGCAGGGCTGGCGCAGCATGTGGTACCATGTGGGGATCGAACCGCGGTCCCTGCAGCCGCCCAAGCTTTCCTAAGCAGGCGCTTTAGACCACTGAGCCATCCCGCCGGGCCCCATGAGTTATCTTTCAATGTTAGTGATTTTAATATTTAAAGATATGCTATAATAGGCCTGTCAACATCAAATCCTTGTTGATCACCTTAATGCAAGTTAAAAGCAACAGCAACACAATTGACCTAACATGTAAATAGGGAATAATGAAATATGGATTGTAGCTTTGTAACTCCAGCAAATGTTTATTTGGAATAATATAGTCATCTACTCCAACTGCACACCATCTGTTTCAATTCTTCACCAAGTTAATATTTCTCACATGAACAGAAAGACTAATATGACATTTGATTCATATCCTGAGTTCTCACGGAGGCTACCCCCACAAATCCATGAATCTCAATTTCTTAATACTGTATTATAAAGGATTACTGTCTTGGCCAAATGTATATAGACAAAAGAGATCTGAAACTGCAAGAAAGAAGCTATCTCTAGTCTTCTTGGTCAAATATCAACCCTCCTTTCTTATTTTCCTCCCTCCTTCCCAGGAGTGAGAAATGCTATTAATTTTTCACATTATTAATTAATGGCCTCTCTGGGGCTCGGCGGGATGGCTCAGTGGTCTAAAGCGCCTGCTTAGGAAAGCTTGGGCGGCTTCAGGACCGCGGTTCGATCCCCGGCACCACATGCTGCGCCAGCTGGGCATAGTGACACCTACCTTCAGGGCAGGCTGAGCTGGCCATAAAAATAAACAAACAAACAAAAGTTCTGAAACAAGAAAAAAATAAAAAATAAAAAAAAAATTAATGGCCTCTCTAAGATTGAAATCTGGGTCTTTTTATTCATTTTTTTTTTCAAATTTATTTATTTTTCGTATATTAGGGAAAGGTCTACAGGGTGTTCAGGGTCTCACTACTAGACTGGACTCAATAGTGATCCGCCTGTTTACAGCCTCCCAAGAGCTGGATTTTTTTTTTTTTTTAATTTTTATTTTTTGCCTGGCTCAGACTGCCTTAAGGGCAAGTGGGTACAGCATGTGTAGCTGGAGATTGTGCCAAGGTCCCCTGTGCCTGACTGAGCTTGCCCAAGCAGGCACTTTAAACAACTGAGCTATACCCCACAAGCCACCAAACCTGGATCTTTTTAGTCCAGCAGATGCATCTGTGCTACAATGTCTCTGGAACACAGAATCTTATACTAAATCTTGACAGTCCCACTCTGACATATCACATATCACAATGTTAATCACTTCAATTTTCTCTGGCAGCATTTTAACTACTGTTATCTACAACTTGACTGCCTTTTCTGCTTTTGACTTGCCCTCTTCAATCCCTTCTTCATGTGGTAGTCAAAGACCTGATTTAAAAATCTAAATTTGGGACTGGGAGATAGCTCAGCAGAACAAGCACTTGCCTAGCAAGTACAAGGGCCTGAGCTCAATTCCCTGTCCCACCAAAAGAAAAACAAAAACAAAAACAAAAAACCTAAATTTAAGCCAGGTGTGGTAGCACACACCTATAATCCCAGAACTTGGGAGGCTGAGGCAGAAGGATCAGCGCAAGTTCAAGACCAGCCTGACCTGCAAAGTGAGACTCTGTCTCAAAAAGATAAAACTCTAAAATTTAGTTGTAATTTAGTATTTAAACTCCAATGGATTTCTACAGCTTACAACAAAACAAACTTCTTTATCTTAGCTTAAAGGACATGTTCTACCCAGAAATTTCTAAAGTATGGTCTAGGGACTGCCAAAGTTTCTAGAAACTCTTGAGTGCACAGAGGGAACACAGCTCAAAACAACCTTTGTAATCACAGCAACAGATTCCATGACTTCTTTTCCAGAGATTACATGAGTGAACATAAAGAGAATCAAGAAATAGAAAAATTCAGAAATTGTCTACAAAGCCACTAAAAAAGATCTGTAAAGTTATAAAAGTATAGTGTTACTCTTATTAAATGTATACTGTGGAAAGTATTTTTCAGGGAAAAATGTTATTTATATTAATATGTAACAGATTTATTACTGTTACAGGGCTTTTCTTAGTACATGTTCATAGCACATATTGATTACTTCCACTGTAGATTGGTAAATGCACACAGCATATTTCAATCCCCGTCGTCTATTTTTCCAGCATCAGATTCACTTGTTTATCTTATGAGACCTTAGGAAGTATCATATATACAGACTGAAAACAAGACTTATAGGCTAAAGAATATAAAATATGTATGACATTTGTGCTACATCAAGATACATTTCTAGATACACTGTCCACATTGGGTTACAGCACCTAATTTTCTTTTTTTCCCTATTATCTGTCTTTTATTTTTATTTTTATTTATTTTTTTTTTGTCTTTTTTGAGACAGGGTCTCACTATGCAGTTGAGGCTGGCCTTGAGCTCACTTTTGTAGCCCAGGCTGGTCTCGAACTCACACCGATCCTCCTGCCTCCGCCTCCCAAGTGCTGGGATTACAGGCGTACGCCACCACGCCCGGCTTATCTGTCTTTTATTTTGTACTTTATATATATTGACCTTTTCATATAAGAGTAACCAAGCAATGCTTGCATGTGAGTGTTACTTAACATCAAGCTGTATCCATTTTTCTACAAATGACTCAAGTTTATCTTTTTTATGGGAGGGGAGTACACATTTCAATGCACTCATTTGTTGAACAGACAGACTGTTTCCAAGATTTAGCTATTCATTATGCGGCACCTTAGCTATTATGAATTGCACTGTTACACACATGGCCATGTATACATCCCTGTGGTAATGACACAGGATGCAAGGTGTGGTAAAGCTGGATGGGAAAATAAACAGGACTTGTTAGTTAGAAGATCACAGAACAGGGCCCGGCAGGATGGCTCAGCGGTCTAAAGCGCCTGCTTGGGGAAGCTTGGGCGGCTTCAGGGACCACGGTTCAATCCCCTGAACCCCGGCACCACATGCTGCGCCAGCCCTGCCCTCGGGGCGGGCTGAGCCGGCCATAAAAATGAGTGAATAAACAAACAAAGGTTCTGAAACAAGAAAAAATAATAATAAATAAAATTTTAAAAAAAAAGAAGATCACAGAACAGTGTCAAGTAATTCCCAGAACCTTGTGCACAGAATTTCTCTCAGGCTTCCCTGACATGTAGATGGTATAAAAGATGAGACTGCACAAGGAGCCTGCTATGGTAATTCCTCATAGTAAACCACTGTGTCATCTAGATGCTTTTATTTTACTGTTATTTTTTTTTATTTTTTGATGGTACCAGTGATCAAACTTAGGACCTTGCGCTTGCCAGGCAAGCACATATGTTGTTGTGCTATATCCCTGGCCCTATATTTGCTTTTATCTTTTCCTCTCTTAGGCTCAAAGTTCACTCCATAGAACCAGTTCTTTCATTACCCTTTTTTTTTTTTTTTTTGGCGGGACCGGGGTTCAAACTCATGACCTTGCACTTGCCAGGCAGGCACTTGTGCCATGAAGCTATCTCCCTGGCTCCATTTTTATTTTTCATGGTTCATATAAACTTTCAGCACTTTTTTTGCTTGCCTCATCCAATTGTTCCTTCAAAGCAAGAAGGACCTGGAATATTCTTGCTTGGCAAGCCAAACAATTCTTTTTGAGAAGATACCTATAAGAAGAACAGCTGGGTCAAATGGAATTCTACTTTTAGTTTTTTGAGGAAACTTCATACTGATTTCCACAGTGGTAAAAAAGGTTTCTTTCTTTCTCTCCACACACTCACTAGCAATCGTTTTCAGTTAATTTCTTTGTGATAAATCACACTTTCAGTAGATGGAGTCTCAATGCTTTTAATTTGTACCTCTTTTTTTTTGGTTTGTTTGTTTGTTTATTTAATTTTTATGGCCAGGTCAGCCTGCTCTGAGGGCAGGGCTGGCGCAGCATGTGGTGCCGGGGATCGAACCTCGGTCCCTGCAGCCATCTGCAGGCGCTTTAGACCACTGAGCCATCCTGCCGGGCCCCCTTTTTTTTTCTTTTTGAGATAGGGTCTCGCTATGCAGTTCAGGCTGGCCTTGAGCTCACTTTTGTAGCCCAGGCTGGCCTCGAACTCACACCAATCCTCCTGCTTCAGCCTCCTGAGTGCTGGGATTACAGGCATGCGCCACCACGCCCAGCAATTTGCACCTCTTGAAAGACCAGTGATGTTGGAACATTTTCCATAGATTTATTGACAACTTGGATTTCTTCATCTGAAAAGTATCTATTCATTTCAGACCCCCATTTATTAACTGGATCTTTAAATTTTAGGGGAAGGCCTAATTTTTTGAGTTCTTTATAATCTAGATATTGATCCTTTAAGGTCTAAAAAAGAGGCAAAGATAGTGGCAATTTTTTTCCCCATTCTGTAAGTTGTATCTTCATTTTTTTTATTTTTTTTAACTTTTATTTCTCACTACTAGATCAGACTCAGTGATCTACCTGTTTACAGCCTCCCAAGAGTTTGATTACAGGTATGTGCTACCACGCCCAGTCTCAATTGCCATCTCAGCACAACCAGGGGCAGGACCGGAATGGCAGGCCTGAGGATTAAACTGCTGGCCCCTGAGCCTGCTTGCAGGTGCTTTAATCTGGTGAGCTGGCCCTAAATCTTCATTCTTTTGATGGTTTGTGGTGTATTTTATGTTAAATACTTTAAATTTTTAAAAATGTCACATGGGGAAATGTGTGTATCTCTATTATATGAGAAATGCTCTTTGATCTCCTTACAGTGTTTAAGAATGCAAAGAAGGCCAGGTATGGTGGCTCACACCTGTTATCCCAGCACTCAAGAGGCTGAGGCAGGAGGACCACTGAGAGTTCGAGACCAGCTTGCTTATAAAGTAGGTTCAAAGCCCATCTGAACTGCAGAGTGGAACCTTGTGTCAAGGGGGAAAAAGGGTGAAAAAGGATCCTGAAGCCAAAAATAGTAAGAACTGTTCATTCAGCCCAAGTGACTCCTTCTTACTGGTCCTACCTTCACTATGACATTAAACCATGCAGACATGGTCGTTCTCATGTATACCAAGAAAATTCCTACTTTAGTCCCTTGGCTCAGGCTGTATCTTTTCCTTAGAACTGGCTTTCTCCCAGTACTTCACAGTTGGCTCCTCATCCATCAGATGTCAATAGTTGCTCTCCACTCCCACTATTAGACTATCCTGTGATATTTCTGCATATGCTTATTACTGCAAGTATTTGTATGCTTGAGTGGTACCAACTTTGGGGTAACAGAGATCTTGTCTACTTCCCTGAATTCCCCATATTCAGTACATAAGGAACCAACAGCAAATCACAGTAATTTAAATCAGCATGTTCTCAAAGCACAACATCAATGTACCTATTACCACTAAACAATAAACTTGAAACTTGAAAGGGTTAAGATAATACATGTTACAAATTAATGTTTTATGTTATGTATATTTTATCCAAATAAAAGTAGTACAGGTATAAAGCAGGTTATACTAATTCTAGGCTGGACTATTCAGTTAATCTTAAAAATTCATACAACTTTATGTGATATGAAAAAGAAAATCCACCAATACCATACCACAAGCAAGTGAGCAACCAACCAACCAAGCCTATAGTATGGGGCATATAGCTCTTAGCTATTTAGTAAGACCTTGTTTATTTATCAATTTTTTTAAATTTGTGTATTTGGTACAAGGTCTCACTATGCAGCTTGGACTCATGGTGATCCTCCTGTTTTTAGCTTCCCCAGCATTGGGACTACAGGTGTGCCCCACCACACCTGGACTCTTTTGCTGGGTCAGTGTGCCCTAGCGGTAGGGTTGACAAGGTATGCTGGGTGGGAGATCAAACCCTGGTCCCTGCGCTTGCCAAAGCTAGCACTTTCTCCACTGACCTATCTCACCAGCTCAGCAAGACCTTGTATCAAAGTAAAAAGTGAGGCCGAAGCAGAAGAATTGCCACGAGTTTGAAGTCAGTCTGGGCTACACAGTGAGTTCAAGTCCAGCCTGTACAGCACAGTGAATCCTCATCTCACAAAAACCAAAGCAAAACAAATTAAAAAGGGGTGAGGATAGAACTCGGTACAGTGGTCCTGGGTTCAACCTCTAGTATTATAAAAAATGATCGCAAAACCAAAAACATGTACAATTAAATGAGATCACACATTTTAGGAAGATAGTATATGGTAATATAAGCCACAACCCTATTAATTGTATCACCAAGAAGGTAAATATTTTTAAGCTGTTTGAAAATATTGAAGACTAGGAGCCGGCCAAATAGCTCAGTGGATTAAAGCGCCTACAGGGGTCAGGGGTTCAATTCTCGGGCCTGCCATGCTGGCCCTGCTCCCTGGGCCTGCTGAGAAGACAACTAAGACTGGATGTGGTAGCACATGCCTGTAATCCAGCTCTTGGGAGGCTGCAAACAGAAAGATCACTATAAACACAAACTAGTAGTGAGACTGAACACCCTGTAGATCCTTTCCTAAAATACAAAAAATTGAAGACTAATTTTGTTCATATAACTTTCTTTTGGTCTAACCCCTCCCCAAAAAACCAGCAGTTATCCTTTCAGAATGCAAAGTATTAAAATTTTAGAAGACTATTATTTTACTTTTTTGGTACCAACAACTGAACTCAGGATCCCACAATTGCCAGGCTGGTGGTGGGTATACCCTTGACTTGACTTGACTTTCTTTCTTTCTTTCTTTCTTTCTTTCTTTCTTTCTTTCTTTCTTTCTTTCTTTCTTTCTTTCTTTCTTTCTTTCTTTCTTTATTTATTTGTCTTTTTGAGACAGGGTCTCGCTATGCAGTTCAGGCTGGCCTTGAGCTCACTTTTGTAGCCCAGGCTGGTCTCGAACTCACACCGATCCTCCTGCCTCAGCCTCCCGATAGCCTTGACTTTAATTTTTGCTGGTTTTAACTATATTCCGTTAAGGAAAAATGATTTTGTTCAATGCAAAGATACATGTGCCCAGTCTCATTTTTCAATTAGTAACCATGAAGTTAATTTCAACTTTAAATTTTTTTAAAAATTCACATTACATTACTTAGTTATGCTAAACACAGTTCTCTACTTTTGAACATATTTATTTCTCAAATATTGAAAGAGCTTACCAGTTGGGTACAATAAGCATACATGAATTTCTAGCACTCTGGGAAGTTAACACAACAGAATAAACCCAGGCTGCATAATGTAGTGAGATCTTACCTCAAAATATGAAACATTGGGAACATAACTTAAAGTTTTCAGTATCCCTACCATCACCAAGGATGCCAGCTTACAAATGCTAGGGCTCTACTTAGTTCTATGCCCTGCACTATTTGGAAAGTTTAATTCAGATGTTCCCTAGTCTAAAGACTGGTCAGATAGTCCAACAGTTTCTGCTTAGGGGTAGACAACTACAACAACAACAAAAACAGAAATGAAGCCTCAGAGGTAGTAAAGCCACCAGAGATTCAGCACTTCCATAATGGGAATCTCCTGGACAACATCCTTGATTGCCTGAAAGCTTCTATCAAGTAACCTTTGGACCCTCAGGCTCTGGCTCACTGAAAACATATGATATTGCTAGTTAAGTGGAAGTTGTTTCTTGGCAGTGGTTACTGTTAATAGTTTTCTGTCTAGATATCCTCCTCAAAGTCTCATGTGGTCATAGGTGAGGCCTTTTTCAGATGTGTCTAGAGCTAGACTGTGTGATGCTGGAACTAAATCAGATCACTGATGAGTCTAGTACCTGCTTTAAGCCTGGTAGCCTAGACAGAAGCTACTATGGTCACTTGAACTTGCTGGTTCATGCCTGCCCCACACTGCCCATAAACTGTTTCTCTTTGATGTCCCTCTGCTGTAGAGCTAGCCAATTATGAATTGAAACTTCTATGAACTGTGAATCAAGTAAACCTTACTCCTTTCAGTGTTGGGTATTTTGTCCCATAAGGAGAAAAGTAACTAAGACAGTTATAATCTAGATTTGAAAATCTCCATCAGCTGGGCGTGGTGGCGCACGCCTGTAATTCCAGCACTCGGGAGGCTGAGGCAGGAGGATCGGTGTGAGTTCGAGACCAGCCTGGGCTACAAAAGTGAGCTCAAGGCCAGCCTGAACTGCATACTGAGACCCTGTCTCAAAAAGACAAAAAAAAAAAGAAAATCTCCATCATGTATAATCAACAAGTAGTTACATAAACCTATCAAATGACACATTTATGCTGCATGATCACAGCATTAGAGATGCCAGAGCTAAAAACAAAGCTTTATATGTTTGACTCAATCTGGTTTCTAAGAGTTGATATACCCTTAGTCCATGGAAAGAAGTATTTACAACAAAACGAGATTAGGGTTTGGTCCATTTCGTTTAACTACTTCCTGGAAGTGATTTGTGGGTGGAACAATGGGATTACAAATAAGTTTTGAGTTTATCAGAAAATGTGCTCCTGAATCGTGTCAATAAATAATGCATGGATGGGCCTGGCAGGATGGCTCAGTGGTCTAAAGCGCCTGCTTGGGAAAGCTTGGGCGGCCTCAGGGACCGCGGTTCGATCCCCGGCACCACATGCTGCGCCAGCCCTGCCCTCGGGGTGGGCTGAGCCGGCCATAAAAATGAGTGAATAAACAAAGGTTCTGAAACAAGAAAAAAATAAAATAATTAAATAAAAAAAAAATTAAAAAATAAATAAATAAATAATGCATGGAATTCTGGCTTTTATAGAAAACTTCTGGTTGATCAATATGTAAGCAAAAGGTTCACATAACTTAACCACAAATTTGTATGTTTTATAAAAATAGATTTTTGCCTAAGTTTTCATAACACAGGGCTGTGTTGTCTCATATAATAGCCATTAGGCATGTGTGACTATTGGGCACTGGAAATATGGCTAGTCTAGACTGTAAGGTGCTACAAAACTAAAATTATAATGTTTCAAAGGCTTCAAAAGAAAAAGAATGGAAGACATTTCATTACTAATTTTATTATTTTATGTTGTATTTCATTAGATATATTACCAAAAGTAGCTTTACTGTCTTTGTGGTAAGGATAATAATTTTTTTTCTTTTTTACAATTTTCAAAGTTATATAAATAGCCCTTTTTTGTTGTGGGTATATTTCAATTAGCTCTGACATGGGGTATGATGCAGTGGTAGAAAAAAACTTTTTTTTTTTTTTCCATTTTAGGGAAGGGTCTACAGGGTGTTCAGAGTCTCACTACTAGTTTGGCCCAGTGAAACTTTTCAATTAAAAGCAGAGAGTATTCATTCAAATAATGAGGTTTCAATTTAAATTTAAAGCCTAAAAGCTGATCTCTGGGCTAGTTCCAAATTTTTGTGCTCAAGTGATCTTCCTGCCTCATCTATCTAGGCATACTAAAGATATGCACTGCCATGCCTGGCTCTCCTATATATTTTTAGTAAGCTATCAATCAAGCTCATATGTTTGAAACTATGAATTTCTGTGTTCTAACTATAAACCTGCAAAGGGAAAAATTCATACCTTTGTGGAATTGTTATGTATACTAACTTTCTATTGCCTAGTTGTCCTAGTCAATTCCTCTCCAACATTGGTGACTGAATGCATTTCTCACAATGAACTATTCCCCAAACATTTTTATTTTTATATTTTGAGACAGGGCCTCACTAAATTGCCAAGGCCAAGTTTGAATTTGGGATCCTCCTTCCTCAGCCTTCCAGAATGCTGGTATTTCAGATGTGCACTACCATATTAGCTCATAAAGTACCTTTGATTACTTAGAAACTTGTAACTTTGAACAAATAAGATTTTATCAGTGGTCTAAAGCCCCTGCTTGGGAAAGCTTGGGCAGCTTCAGGGACCACGGTTCGATCCCCGGCACCACATGCTGCGTGAGCCCTGCCCTCGGGGTTGGCTGAGCCAGCCATAAAAATGAGTGAATAAACAAACAAAGGTTCTGAAACAATAAATAAATAAATTCTTTAGGGAGCTGGGGAGATGGCTCCGAGGCACAAGTGCCTGCTGGGCAAGTGCAAGGTCGTGAGTTTGAACCCCAGTCCCACAAAAAATAAAAAATAAAAATAAAAGATTTTATCTGTTTGTGTTCCTAGTCAATGCAAACTTCTGCTACCCAATATGACTAATATGATCTAGTTTCCGCTTAAAACCTCAGAGATAGGATGCAATTAAATGTGCACTTTCACTGTTTTGGAGAAAGACAATATGAGCTTCTGTATTCTCTTGCACAGAGGTAAAATGATTTACAGATATTTACAGAATTACTTGATCATATAATGGTAGTTTTTCTGCACACAATTAAATTACAATACCCTTTAGAGACAGACATATACTAAGGACAAATGAATTAAAGCTCTCATTCAGCAACCAACCATGAAGAGCAATCATAATTTTCTTTTACAGTTATACTTTTCTTATAAAGTTAATGTTCAATTTATTATAGCCAGAATTTTAATACTAACCTCCCTCATTTCCTCTGCTAGTTCTCCACCACTTTGCCAAAATGTAACAATTGCCATGGTGATTTTTGGGAAGAATAATTACACATTTCCAGTTCAAACTATAAGACTTCCTAGGTTATCTATGTTTGTTTCCATCCATTGTATTATCTAGTTACTAATCTATCAGGAAGCAAAAGCACAAAAATAATATACTTCAAAGTATCAACATCTGGCCGGTGAAATGACTCAGGGGTCTAAAGCACCTGCTTAGGCACGCTTAGGCAACCACAGGGACCACAGTTTAATGCCCAGCACCACATGTTACACCAGCCCCACCCCCAGGGAAGAGGAGCCAACCACTAAAAAAAAAAGTATCAGCATTCAATTAGTGGAGTTTAAAAAAAAAAAAAATAATAAAACAAAACATTTCTTTAATAAGACAAAACATTTTTTTGCCAGTAAAACATTCATTCTGTTTAACTATAAGGTGGCGCACGCCTGTAATCTCAGCACTGAGGAGGATCAGTGGGAGTTCAAGACCAGCCTGAGCTACAAAACTGAGCTTAAGGCCAGCCTGAACTGCACTGTGAGACCCTGTCTCAAAAAGACAAAAAAAAAAAAAAAAAGACCTGACTCCTGGCAATTTGTCCTAAAGAAAATGACTGCTGGTAATAAGCAAATATAATGTCCTAAGTTTGATCCCTGGTTAAAAAGAAAACAAAAGAAAGAGAAAGAAAGAAAAGAAAGCAAAAAGTAAAGAATTCAAGGGGTGGGGCCTGGCGGGATGGCTCAGTGGCCTAAAGCGTCTGTTTGGGAAAGCTTGGGCGGCTTCAGGACCGCGGTTCGATCCCCGGCACCACATGCTGCGCCAGTCCTGCCCTCGGGGCAGGCTGAGCCGGCCATAAAAATGAGTGAATAAACAAACAAAGTTTCTGAAACAATAAATAAATAAATTTTTTTTTTTTTTTTTTTTTTTTTTTTTTTTTTTTTTTTTTTTTTTTTTG
>PVJA010054334.1:0-11623 GCA_004027025.1 Myocastor coypus
CTGGTCTCGAACTCACACTGATCCTCCTGCCTCAGCCTCCCGAGTGCTGGAATTACAGGCCTGTGCCACCATGCCCGGCTTAGACTGGTTTTGAATTCACTTTGTATCCCAGGTTTGTTTCCAAATTGAAAAGATAGTCTTGCCTCAGCCTCCTGAGTGCTGGGATTAAAGGCTTATACCACTATGCCTGGCCCACTGGTGAGGCTTAATGATTGTCTTTTTACCCTTGAGACAAAGAAGAGTACTTTTTTAAATTGCTAGTGATTTGGTCTCAATGTCTGTTATGGGGGGAATGGTGTGAGGATAAGATATGCCTCATCCAGAAACAAGGATTTTCCCAAATCCAAAAATTAAAGGAAGGGCTGGGGAGATAGCTCAGTGGAAAAAGTGCTTGCCTGACAAGTGCAAGTGAGTTTAATCCCTGCTACCACAAAAACAAAACAAACAACAACAACAACAACAACAAAAAAAAGGTAGAGGAACCAGAAAACCTAGCAAAGCTCCATGAGGGGTATAGCAAGAAAGTTCGGGAGACCTTGGCACTGGGCTCTAACACTAGAACCAAGGCTCTAGGTATCTGGGCCTGGCTGCGTCAGAGAGGCCCACTCATTAGAATCAGCTCTTTGCCCTGCCTGCTTTGCCCAGGGATATGCTGCCAACCTGCTTTTGCTCCCACTCCTGGTAGCCCCAGGCTCCTCCCCTAAACTTGGCAGATTGTTGTGACAGAGCCAAAGTGTCAATTCCATGTAGGTGGAAGGCCCCCAAGTGTCCCTTGCTGCCCATCTGCTCCAGTTCCTCCACCAGACTTCTTCCCAAACCTAGCAACTGAAAAGCTAGTGTGTGTTGAGACAGAGGGCCTCCTGCACACTGATCGTTTCATGTTCATGGAGCACTGGTTGTTACATATTCATCTTAGTGCAGGAACAGGGCTCAGCAAGTCCCAGCTCTGGGCTTGGACTGTGGTTAATGGCATCGTCATCTCTCCTGCTTTCCCCCAACTTGACAAACCCTTTGAGTCCTCCTATGAACCCAGAGCCTCTCACAGGCTTCGTTGTCACAGAGCATAACTTTCACAACTGAAGCTGCCTCCAGGATCCTCTGAGTCTCTGTCCAACCAATTGCTGGCTGCTATACTTAACATACTGCCTCACTTCAACCTCTTTACTCTGCCCAAGCCACCATCTGCCCTCTGTACATAGGACGGGCTGAGCTCAGGGAGAGATATTGCACCAGTCCACATGGCTAGGAGGTAGGAAGGCCAGGACTCACATATCACAGGGCCTTGATCTTTTTGGGCCAGGGATGTAGTGCAGGGGTGCAACGCCTGTCTGGCAAGTGCAAGGCCCTGAGTTCAGGTTCCAGTACTACTACTACTACTACTACTACTACTACTACTACTCACCATCATCATCCTTATGCCTGGAAAATCATTCTTTGCTTTGAATTCCTCAGCATGTGGCTTCAAACACATGAATATACGCCCTCTTTGGGGAGGACATGCAGCAGACCTACAGCTGCATGCCAGTGATGGTGCATCTTTTAAGGCTTCCAATGATATAAACGGCTCAATGCGGCATGGGTGCCAGGGGTTCCCCAGCACTGGGTAAGCTGTAGTTGACTAGTTGACAGCAACATTTGGAACACATTTAGTAAATGTTCAATTCTGGTCCTAGAATAAATTGCTAAATTATTATGGTGGTCATCTAATATGGCTGAAGCCCTTAAAACTGATAGGTTTTTCAGACAGTGTGGCAGCAGAGAAACAGGCAAAGGGAAAGATGGAAAGGAGCTTTATTATCTTTGAGGACTTGGAGAGAATCTGGGGAAGATGGGGAATTCTCTGAACTGGAATAAAGGGAGGCTGAAGCTTTTATGGCTTTTTCTCAGGGGTAGAGTTTGAGGGGTGATGTTTAGATATAAGCTGACTGGGCTCTTCCCTGAGGCGAGAGAAAAGGTGAAAAGAAACTACACCCTGGACTGAGCTGGAGAAGGGGGAGATGATCTGAGGGAAGATAATCTGTTGTTTTCAGGGCTTCAGCTATGTTCCATGACCACCATAATGATTCAGCAATTCATATTAGGACCAGAACCTATCAAAAACAACAGCTTATCTTCCCAGAGACCACCTCACCTCTTCTGCTCTACCCCAGCCTAGGGTGCAATTTCCTATCACCTTTCCTGTCACCACAGGAAAGACCCCAATCAGCTCCT
Source organism: Myocastor coypus (assembly GCA_004027025.1). Lineage (NCBI taxonomy): Eukaryota > Metazoa > Chordata > Mammalia > Rodentia > Myocastoridae > Myocastor > Myocastor coypus. The sequence goes on from PVJA010054334.1 coordinate 2,212, forward strand.
CAGATATTTCTAAACAGCCCCCTCAAACTGCACCCCTAGCAAAAGTCCATAAAAGCCTCAGCTTTCTTTGCCTCAGGCCAGAGGATTTTCCCATCTGCCCTTGATCCTGTCTTTGGAGTTAATAAAGGCTTTTAAAATTTTTTTCCTATCTCTGTACTGTGCTGCTAAAAAAACCTATCAGTAAATACCTGTTTATTTCCATTTCACAGCTCCTTTTTCCCATTTGAGAGTAAGAATCAGTTTCCAGAGCTGGCTGTGTGGCACATGCCTATAATCCTAGCACTCTGGAAGCTAAGGTGGGATTACTGTGAGTTCCAGACCACCCTGGGCTACATAGTGCTTTCAAGACCAGGCTGAACTATGTAGTGAGACCTTGTTTCAAATACACACACACACACACACACACACACAATTTTCAGACCTCAGACCTTTTGATAAACCTTAGTTTAAGACCAAAAGACTACAATGTTCTCAAAGTTTGTCTGTCTCACTGTATTCCCATACATTCTCTCCCACTTCCTGCAATATGATCACCATTTTACACGAAGGAAACTATAACTGGATGCCTTTGGGAGCAAGTAACAGAGAATTCCAACACACCCTGGTTCAAACAAAATGACTGTGTAGTTGTCACTTTAATCCAGGAAACACCTGTCCAGGAAGATAACTTAAAAATAACCTTACTGAGTTCAGGAAAATCCACCTAAAACCACATGACTTTTCAACAGTTAGCATCAAACAAAGCTCTGTGATTCTGAAGCCCTCTTCTCACACTGTCCTAGATTTGGGGTGTTTAATCCTAAACTAACAGGATCCTAGCCTAATCCTAACTAGGTCTTGCTATAAAGGACCTGCTTTAAGTCAGATCCCCAAACCTCGATACTCCAACTTTATCTTCCCACCTACATCCCCCACTACCACCACTGGGGATTGATCTCAGGACCCTGTGCTTGCCAGGCAAGCACTTATTCTACTGAGCTATCTCCCCAGCCCCTCCACCTACATCTTAAGACTTTTCCAAGAAATAATTCCTTCTAAACCTGATAACCAGCAAACTCATCTTTCTTGTCAACAGTTGTTTTGATGGTGTCTGGGAGCCTGCATTTGACAAGGGAAAGGTGACCAACATCTGCAAACAAGACAATAGATGTCAGTAAAGATGCTGACAGAGATGAAGAAACTAAGGCTTTGTCCAAGGTCACACAATGCTTCTTGCTGAAGGCTTCTTCATCCAAACCTTCACTTCTCTGTCCAAGCAGGTCACTGTCCTTGGGGCCATCCCCAAGGGAAGCTGGGGTTTCCCCTCTGCGTCTCCCCAGGTACTGCTGCCAGGAGACGTTCTTTCCCAAATTCTCCTTGCTAAACCAGCTGGTCTCATATGGGAGAAAATGCAGGCTAATTGCCAGATGATTAACTCGTCAATTAGGGTATGGTCTTGCTCAGATCCCTAACTAGAGGAAGTCCAGCCACTGCGCAAGAAGGTAACAGGAAGCCTGGCCAGCTAACTTCTGGCCGCAAAGGCTGCCGGGTACAGGGAGGGTCATGGGAGCCCAAGGAGCGAGCTTGAGCAGATTTTGAGGGCTGGGGGGGCGGGGGTGCGCACGCAGAGACTCCGGATGTTCTGGAAAGAAGGGGCGGTGGTCCTGGTTGAGCAAAGACCACTTCGAGATCCATACCTCTGCTAGAGCCCCAATGCGGGGACACGTCTAGGGCATCTGCCACTGTCTTTGAAGACGTGGAAGGAGCCTGATAGCTGAACCTCGCGAGTCCCCAGGTGTCTGTCACCTCCTGGTGGCCGGGTAAGGCACTGTAATCTCGCTATTCTGGTTTTGAATTTCCATGAGAGATGAGGAAAATGAGTGCCATAATAAACAAAACAAGGGGCCAGAGAGATAGCTCAGGGGCACTTGGCAAGTGCAAGGTCCAGAGTTCGATCCCTGGTTCTGCAAAGTAGTAATAATGAATAATAATATAATAATAAACTCCTGCATGCCTTTAATCCTAGATAATCGGGAGGGTTACCAATTTGAGGCCAGCCTGGGCAATTTAGGGAGACTCAATAGTAAAATTCAAAAAAGAACTGGACCTGTGGCTCAGATGAAGAGGACTAACTCAGCATAGGCAAGGCCTTAGGCGCAATCCCCAGTATCAGGAGAAAGAAAACAAATACACAGATCCGATGATAATGGCGTGCCAAACACATGGATTCGGTGAGAATAGCAAGCTAGGCTCTATGGTTAAGCCTCAGGAATTTTGCAGCATAGGTGTTAACATTATTTGGGGGGGGCGGTGGCTAGGAGATGTAGCTCAGTGGTAGAGCCCTTGTTTAGCAGGTACCCTGGATTTCAGCCTCAGCACCATGATAAATAAATACAGTAATTAGTAATAAGCCTGCACAATTTAATAAATTACATTAAATAACAAAGATAGAAAATACTCAAAATTCATTATTTGCTTCTTTTTGTGACTACATTTTACAACTAAGTTTCTGGAATGTCTGTTGTAGACTGGTGGGAATGCTAATGGTGTGCTACTGCACAGTTCTGGTGTGTGTGTGTGTTACTGGGGGATTGAACTCAGGATGTTGCGTTTGCCAGGCAAATACTTATTCTACTGAGGTATCTCCCCATCCATTTGTTTTGGGTTTTTTTGTGACACGGTCTCACTGTGTAGTTCAGGCTGGTCTTGAACTCATTATGTAGCTCAGCCTGGCCTTGAACTCAAAACAGAAATAAATAAACTTTAACCAGCACACCACTGAAATCAGACCTTAGCCAGCGTAGCAAAAGAGAACAAACCCATATGTGGTGCCAGAGAAAGAATATAGTCATTTTTTTTTTTGTCTTTTTGAGACAGGGTCTCGCTGTACAGTTCAGGTTGGCCTTGAGCTCAGTTTTGTAGCCTAGGCTGATCTTGAACTCTCACTAATCCTTCTGCCTCAGCCTCCCAAGTGCTGGGATTACAGGCGTGCACCACCACGCCCAGCTAATACAGTCATTTTCTTTTCTTTCTTTCCTTTTTTTTTTTTTTTTGAGACAGGGTCTCGCTATGCAGTTTAGGCTGGCCTTGGCTCACTTTTGTAGCCCAGGCTGGTCTCGAACTCGCACCGATCCTCCTGCCTCAGCCTCCCAAGTGCTGGAATTACAGGCGTGCGCCATCACACCTGGCTCATTTTCTTTTCATTAAGGGCCAGAGAAGCATAAATGCATGCTGTTCAGTCAGGGCAGAAAGGGCAGGACAGGAACTTACCTGCTGAACTGAGTGGCAGTGGCATTCCCCTGAAGTTTTCCTCTATAAGGGTAATTATCATCAACCCTCATTACATGCCAATAATTGAAGAAGTTTTGAAGGAGGAGTTCAGTAGAGGAAGGATTTTGACTTGGGGATGATATGATCCAAACTTTGCTTTAGAATGGGCCCCAGGCATCTGTGTGCAGACATGTTGAGGACTTTGACCAGCATAGAAATGTGTGATCTGTGTAGGGAGAAAAGGGGCCACAGGGATGAGTATAAGTCCCAGCCCATGACCTGTCTTGGGGACAGGAAATGATAGAGTTACTGTGAGTGTGATAGGTACAATAGTTTAAAAAGGAAGATCAAAGTGCCGAAGAATGACTCATTCTGTCTGGAGGAGGTAAAGAAGCTTCCATCTGCTTTCTGTCAAAGGAAAGCTATTAGAAGAAGGAAGACAGGCCTGGGAGATGTGGCCTGAGGTAGAATACCTAGTCAGCTTAAATATGCACAAAGCCCAGCCCTAAGAGAGGAGAGAAAGTCTGGTGGTAGCCACAGGCCGGGAACATTTAGGCTGAGGCCTGGATTTGTGGAGGGCCTGAAATGGAAGCACCTGGGAGGCTGATGTTTACCCCCTCACTGCTTCAGCTAAGTAAGAATGGCCAGCCTGGTGCAGAAAGAACTGACAAAATGAGGAAGTGTCTCTTATTTTTGTCCATGCTTGAACTCCGTGTCTCCAAGATCTCCAACCTTTGGGCCGTATTTTCCACCTTCCCCTGTCATCTCCCCAAGAAGTAATACTGAGTCTCTGAGGGTGCCTGACTTTCCATCCAGCCTTTGATTTTCAGTTCAAACACACGCTCCCTCTGTCTCTCACCTTTCACACATGCATATTTTGGAAAATTTTCCCTGCTTCAGCGTATAGCTTGATGCCTTCACTCAAAGTCAGTCCCCTGAAGTTTGGAGTGTATGTGTGTGTGTTTCAAATGATCTGTAGGCTAAAGAGCTATGTGACATGGTGAGCACCTATAATGCCAGCTACTTTGGAGGCGGAGGCAGGAATATGGCTAATTTGAAGCCCACTGGGGCAACTTAAACCCTGTCTCAAAAAAAAAAAAAAAAAGTCTAAGGTTGATCCTGAAAAACAGAACTGCCTTAGAAAAGCTTTTTTTTTTTTTTTCCCCTTGTGGGGGGTGTGACCAGGGTTCTAACTCAAGAAACACTTTTAATTTTGATAAATTCAATTTTTTTATTAGTACATGTTTACAACTCATACAGTTTACAGTCATCTTGGAGAGTAGCAACATTACAGATTGTGACTTGTATCCATCAAGGTTTACTAGAGAAATAGATGTAACACAAGACACACAAATATATAAGAATTTACAAGATTGGCCTATAGTGGCCAACTACAGAGACCAAAGGATCCAGGTGAAGGTCTGGAACTCACCCCAGTGTTGTATGAGTCCATGACAGGAGGCCAACAGACCTGTTATGGAAGGCTGAAGAACCGAGGCTGTAAACCAGGAGATGAGTACAAGGTGAAGGCAAGGACTGGTGAAACAGTAGCAAAAGCTGGGCATGGTGGCACGTGCCTGTGCCCCAGCATCGGGAGGCCGAGGCAGGAGGATTGCTGCCTACAAAGTGAGCTTGAGGCCAGCCTGAACTGCCTATCAAGACCCTGTCTCAAGAAGATAAAAGGAGGAGGAGGAGGAGAAGGAGGAGCAGGAGGAGCAGGAGGAGCAGGAGGAACAGGAGGAGCAGCAGGAGAAAGAAGAGGAGGAGAAGGGGCGGCAGCACAAGCAAGTCAGTCCTTTATTTTCCCTTTACACTATCCTGGCGATGAGCTGCCCTAGGGTGTGGAATTGCTAAGCCAATTTACTTGAGCTTCTCTTACTCATACTGATACAGTCAATCTTCACACTTCACTGGGCCAAGGAGATAGCTCAGAGGCATAAGCACCTGCCTGGCAAGCTCAAGGTCCTGACTTGATCCCTAGTACCACACACAAAAAACCCAAAACAAACAAACAAAAAAAACCCTTCAGACTTCATACAGCTTGTTTCCACTTTTTAAAAATTCCTTTCCCCGGGGCCCAGCGGGATGGTTCAGTGGTCTAAAGTGCCTGCTTGGGAAAGCTTGGGCTTCAGGGACCACAGTTCGTTCCCGGCTCCACATGCTGCACCAGCCCTGCCCTCAGGGGCGGGCTCAGCTGGCCATAAAGATGTGTGAATAAACAAATAAAGGTTCTGAAACAAGAAAAAATAAATAAATAAAATAAATAAAATTTAAAAACCCTTTAAAAATAAATAAACAAATTCCTTTCCCCTTCCCTTTTCCTCCTCCTCTGGTTCCCCTATACTCCACCCCCCCCTTTATTTTATTTTAGGGAAGAAGGGTCTATAGGGTGTTTAAGGTCTCACTACTAGATCAACCTGTAGTGATCCACCTGTTTACAGCCTCCCAAGAGCTGGGATTACAGGTGCATGCCACCATGCCAGTCTCAATCACAGTCTCAGTGTGCTCTGGGAGTAGGGCTGGCACAGCAGGCCCAGGAATCAAATCCCTGGCCTGCTTGCAGGCACTTTAATCGACTGAACTATTTGGGTGGCCCTCCAGATCCCTTTTGTACTGAGACTCAAACTCAGGACCTGGCGCTTGCCAGGTAGGTACTGTGTTGCCGAGCTGCATGCCTGGCATGTTTATTATTATATGTCTTCCTCGTGTTATGGGATATAGTATTTACATTAATTGGGGTTATCGGGCTCTTGGACCTGGCATATCTTTATTCTCATTTCCCCTTCCTGTCATATGCAGCCCTCACCCTTATTCCCCTGGACCACTTCCCAATTGTAAGAGAACTATCCCTCTCTCTCCTTTCTATCCATTCTTCATTTTCTTTATACTTTGCCTCAATCAAATGAGAGATACTATATGGTATTTAAGCTTGTGTATCTGGTTTATTTCATTCAACATTGTATTTTCCAGGTGCATCCAATGTTCTACAAGTGTCTCACATGTCATTCTTTAGAATGACAGAGTAGTATTCCATTATCTATTGGGCCAAAGAGATAGCTCAGCAGTCTAAAGTGACTGCTTAGGCAAGCTTAGGCAAGTGCACTGGGACCACAGTTCAATCCCTGGAACTATATACTGTACCAGTCCCACCCCCAGGATGGGCTGAGCCAGGCACACACAAAAAAGTAGTAAAAACCATTAGCTATAAACAACACATTTTATTTATCTGGCCATCTGTTGGCAGGTATATGAATTGATTCCAGGATTTAGCTATTAGGAATTATATTGCTGTAAGCATTGGTATGCATGTAGCACTGCACTAAGATGACCTAGACCAGCGGTTCTCAACCTGTGGGTCGAGACTCTGGCAGGGGTCGAACGACCAAAACACAGGGGTTGCCTAAAGCCATTCTGAATCATAACTGTAGCAACATTACAGTTTTGAAGTAGCCACCAAAATTATTTTTTGGTTTGGGGTCACCACAACATGAGGAACTGTATTGTGGGGTCACAGCATTAGAAAGGTTGAGAGCCACTGAACCTTCTGGGGAAGATACCTACTGGGGGACAGCTGGATTGCATGGAATATCTAATTTTAGTACTTTGAGAAATCTCCATACTTATTCCATAATAGTTGTACTAGTTTGTGCTTCCACCAACAGTGCAGAAGGGTTCCTTTTCTACCATAGCCACAACAGCATTTGTTACTGATTTCCTAATGATTGCCATTCTTTCCAGAGTAAGACAGAATCTTAGCATTGTTTAATTTGTATTTCTCTAATGGCCAGAGATTGAACATTTTTTCATATATTTGTTGACCATTTATATTTCTTTTTTTTTTTTTCTTTTTGAGACAGGGTCTTGCTATGCAGTTCAGGCTGGCCTTGAGCTCGCTTTTGTAGCCCAGGCTGGTCTCAAACTCGCACCAATCCTTTTGCCTCAGCCTCCTGAGTGCTGGGATTACAGGCGTGAGCCACCACGCTCGGCTTTGTATTTCTTTTTCTGTGAAGCCTTTGTTCATTTCTCTTGACCAGGTCTTTAAATTTAAGTGGTTCAATTATTTTGAGAGCTTTATGTATTCTAGATATTATTCCTCTACAGAGTAGCTAGCAAATCTTTTTCTTTACTCATTGATTCTTTTGTTAAACAGAAGCTTTTTAATCTGATGTAATCCAATTTGTTAATTCTTAATGCTCTTTTTTTTTATTTAGGGCAGAGTCTACAGGGTCTACAGGGTCTTACTAGGTAGATCAGACTCATAGTGATTCTCATTTTTTTAGCCTCCCAAGAGCTGGGATTACAGGCGCACACCACCACGCCCAGTCTCAGTTGCAGTCTCAGCCTTGCTCCCAGAGGTGGGCACAGATTGAACTCCAGCCTTTGTGCTCTGCCTAAGCAGGTGCTTTAATCCACTGGGCTATCTCTCTCTCTCTCTCTCTCTCTCTCTCTCTCTCTCTCTCTCTCTCTCTCTCTCTCTCTCTCTGTATGTTTTGTATTTCTAGGGAAGGGTCTACAGGGTGTTCAGGGTCTCACTACTAGATTGGATTCATAGTGATCCACCTGTTTACAGTCTCCCAAGGCCTGGGATTACAGGCACTCACCACCACACCCAGTCTCAATTGCCATCTCAGAGAGCCCCTGGGGGTGGGGATTGAGTCCCCAGCCTCTGCACCTGCTTGCCAGCCTTTGATTTTCATAATTTCCTTCTTATTTTGTTCATTGTTGGTGTACACAAATATTGAGTTTTGTATGTTGATTTTGTGTCTTGCTACGTTGCTGAAGTTGGTTGTTAATGCTAAGGGTTTTTTTTGTGCAGTTCTTTGTGTCTTCTGTGCAGAGTATCAGGTCACCTACAAATAATGATAATTTGATTTCCTCCTTCATTATATGTACCCCTTTATTTCTTTCTCTTGCTGAATTGCTCTGGCTAATATTTCAAGTACTATGTTAAATAAGGTAATAGTGGACATCCTTGTTTTGTTCCTGAATTCAAGGGGAATGCTTTCAGTTTTTCCTATTTAGTATGATGGTGTCTGTTGGTTTGTCATAAATAGCTTTTACCATATTGAGGCATGTCCTTCTATACCTGTTACCTCATGGGTATTATTGTGGAGGGATTCTGGACTTTGGAAAAATCCTTTTCTGTGTCTATCGATATGATCATGTGCATTTTGACTTGGCTCCTGTTTATGTGATATATTACATTTATTATGAATCATCACTTTTGTTTTCTAAGACAGGGTCTCACTATGTAGTGAAGCCTGGTCTTGAACTCACTGGCTAGCCCAGGCCAGTCTCAGATTCACAGCAATTCTCTTGCCTCAGTCTCAGGAGTGCTGTGATTATAGGTGTGTGCCACCACACCTAGCACTATATTCCAATTTTTTAATCTCTTTTTTTTCCCCTGAAGTGCTGGGGATTTGTCATAGTTATTTTTCTAATTGCTCAAACAAAACACTTGACACCCAAAGTTCAAAGAGGAAAGACTCATTTCAGCTCACGGTTTGCAGAGGTTTCAGTCCGTAATCAGCTGGCTCCGAGGCAGGGTGGCATGGCACAAGGGCAGTGCAGAGAAGTAGTTCTGGGCAGGCAGGAAGCAGTACAGCAGCAGCAGCAGCAGCAGCAAGTGACCACAGTGGCCCTTTTTCTGTCCCTTATCCTTCTATTATTCCCAGGCAACATGCTCTTAGGGCAGGTAGCACTCACACCCAGAGTCAGCCTTCCCACCATCCACGCCCAGAACTGTACCAAGCCAGCTAGTGAACTAATTTAGTAATCACACTTCTTTAATCCCAGCATCACACAGTCTAGCTCCAGCCTGCAGTAGGCCTTGGGGGACATCCAGACACAAGCCAGAAGAGACTCAAACCCAGGCCTTCACACAGGCTGGACTGCACTCTACCACTGAGCTATAGATCCAGCCTAAATTTTTTTTTTGTGGTAATTTTATTTTATTTTATTTTATTTTTCCAATTCTTTTATTGTTTAAATTTAACAATGGTTATATTACATATTTTCATCATCGGATCAGTTTAGATTAATACATATAGGTATATAAGATTGATCAAACAACTAAACATTAACCTTTCTAAATCCACATTACTTTTTTTTTTTCTTTTCCCCCTTTTTTTCTTTGAAAGTTGACATATTACATATTGTCCTC
>PVJA010054335.1:0-11593 GCA_004027025.1 Myocastor coypus
CATGGCAGAAGGAGACACGCCTTCAGAAGGACAGAAATAGGCCCACTGGGAGACTTCTGCTCTGGGCTTGTTTGTTAGGAAATAAAATCTGGAGTGTGGGAGACATCATTCTTTTGGCTAACATAATCCTATTTGATGGAAGAAGCTATTGAGAGAATGCTTTCTGGGAGGATTTATTCATCATAGGGATGAAAGCATTTTAAATCACTTTCATAAAACTCTCTAAGGCAGTATAGATATAAAGCAGTCTGGCTGTGGTTTACGCATCGGTGGGCAGCAGCAGCTGCGGAGACAGAGCTGGTAGTGGTGCCTGTGGCCACCACCGAGGTCGTGCGGGGTCCCATGGCCCAGCCCCACAGGAGGGAGCTGTCACTTGACCCCCTCCCTCTTTCTTTGCACTTATTTTTCCCACGGGAAGGAAAGACCTGTCTGACCAGAGACGTGGACAAAAACCTGCCCGTGCTCACGTGGGAGTTCTCTGAGTGTCTCAGGCTCCACTGACCTGACAGGGCACAGCCTGAGCTCTGACACGCAGACACGCACCCCCGCCCAGTGTGACAAGCAGCAGGCCAGGTGGACCCAAGACAGCTTCGCCTGTACATCAGATCAAAGCCAAAAGCACGGGCTGCCAGCCTCAAGAGGTGTCGGGCCTCCAGCCCTGATGGCCGACCAGCAACCCCCGGCCGTCATGCGCTCCTGCCTCTCAAGGCACACATAAGATCTGCCAGGAAATCCTGTCAGCCTCGTCTTCCGATTATGTCTAGGATTCTAGTATTTGCCACCTTCTCCACAGGTGTCCTGCTGGTCAAAACTACAACCATCCTTTCCCTGAATTACTGCAGATAAAATGTTAACAATGGCCACAGATGGGCCAGCAAGATGGCTCAGTGGTCTAAAGCACCTGCTTAAGAAAGCTTAGGCAACCACCGGGACCACGGTTCAATCCCTGGCACCACATGCTGCGCCAGGCCCCACTGCCAGGGCAAGCTGAGCCAGCTATAAAAAAAATTTTAAAAAATTTTTTAAATGGCCACAAATTATTGGCAACTTCTTTCATCAAAAACTGGAGTTATTACCTTGCCTTGAATGTAAAAACACACTTGAGCCAGGCGTGGTGGCGCACGCCTGTAATCCCAGCACTCGGGAGGCTGAAGCAGGAGGATCACTGTGAGTTCGAGACCAGCCTGGGCTACAAAAGTGAGCTCAAGGCCAGCCTGAACTGCATAGTGAGACCCTGTCTCAAAAAGACAAAAAAAAAAAAAAAACACACTTGTGAGTTGCTTTGACTGAGAGAATGACTAGAAATGACAACTCCACTTGCAGCAAGATAAAAGCAAATTAAAACTCAGTAGGATGCTGCACCTTGTCGCCGTCGTGCTACTCCCCGCCGAGGCTGTGGGGAAGCAGGCGGGTCTCTGTCACCGGTGGGGGTGCATGCTGACGCAGCTCTCCCAGAGAATTAAGAACATGGAACGAAACCAAAGAGCATTTCAATGGCGAAGCTGTTTCTGAAGGCTCACCGCCACACGTGCAGGGCAGCCCGAGCAGGAGGCCACCCTTCCCCTCCCCCTTCCCCTGTGATAGCCTCTGCAACAGCAAGGCTCTTCCACCAGTGGCCACGCGGAGAGGGCGGCGCGTCCAGACACCGCGGACTTCGTAGACAGCCAAAGCACGAAGGCCTCTGGGAACGCAGATGAAGCAACACCCAGGCACGCAGAGCGTCGCAAGAACAAGGGGACAAAGCAAGGGGAGGACTTGGGGGAGCTAACGCCATTAAATGTAACCATAAAGTTTATTCACTGTTTATTTTGATAGCATCTACATGATAATGATAATTAGGTGAAAGTTTTCCAAATGTTCATTTCATTATTCTTCCAATTTCCCTGCAGTTCATAATTTTTATTTTATTTATTTATTTATTTGTTTGTTTATTTATTTATTTATTTATTTTTGCAGGACAAGCGTTTGAACTCAGGCCCTCCCATTTGCCAGGTAAGTGCTTATTCCACTGAGCTACCTCCCTAGCGCCCCCCTCCTCCAGGCAGGCACTTGTGCCATGGAGCTATCTCCCCAGCTTGTTTTTTTTTTTTTTTTTTTTTTTTTTTTTTTTTTTTTTTTTTTTCTTTTTTCTTTACCTTTGTTTGTTTATTCACTCATTTTTATGGCCTGCTCAGCTCACCCCGAGGGCAGGGCTGGCGCAGCATGTGGTGCCAGGGATCGAACCGCGGTCCCTGAAGACGCCCAAGCTTTCCCAAGCAGGCGCATTAGACCACTGAGCCATCCCGCCGGGACCCCCCAGCTTGTTTCATAATGGAATCATTTCAATTTTCTGAGTGTTGTGGATCTATGCTCAGGGTTTCATCCGTGATGCAGTTCCATGTCCCTTCCGTGAATGTCTTGGGATGGAATCGCTTGGTGACCTAACACCACCCACATTCCGAGGGAGCATCCTGCTTGTTGCCACGAGCGACTCCATTCTCCCCACGGGGAAGGTCAGAGGACTCCAGTTTCTCCATATTCTGCCCAACTTTGCTGTCCTTTCTACCATTGTCACGCTGGCGGGCGCAAAGTGGCACCTTCCTGCGGGATGTTCTGCATTGTCCGCCTGCTTGCTTTGGTTATTTTTGCGGGGCTAGAGATCCAATCTACAGGTATGTGCAGCAAACGCTCTGCCACTGCACGACACCCACAGCCTCGCCACGGCGGTTTGATTTCCCTCATTATCGGCAGTAGCCATCTTCCCGTGTCCTTATTGGCCATTTATACACTTCCTTTGAAGAAATGTCTATTTAAATTCTTTGCCCACTTTTCAATGAGGCTGTTTCACCCTCTTTTGTTCATTGAGTTCTAAACTTCTATAAATCCCTTATCAGAAACACAATTTAGGGGGCTGGGGAGATAGTTCCGTGGCACAAGTGCCTGCCTGGCAAGTGCAAGGTCATGAATTTGAACCCCGGTCCTGCCAAAAAAAAAAAAAAAGAAAGGAAACACAATTTAGGGCCCAGAGGGATGGCTCAGTGGTCTAAAGCCCTGCTTGGGAAAGTTTGGGCGGCTTCAGGGACCGCGGTTCAATCCCTGGCAACACATGCTGTGCCAGCCCTGCCCTCGGGGCGGGCTGAGCCAACCATAAAAACGAGTGAATAAACAAACAAAGGTTCTGAAACAAGAAAAAATAAAATAAAATAAAAAATTAAAAAAAAAAGAAACGCAATTTACAAAGACTGCAGTTTCTCGAATTCTGTGGGTTTTCTTTTCAGTTTCTTGATGGAGCCCTCTGAAGCATAAATTTCTGAAATCTCAAGGCAGCCCAGCAGGCCTGCCGTTTCTGTCATTTGTTATTTTAATTTTGTGCCAGAGAGGCCATCACCGGAACCCACGCTCAAGAAGATGCGCCCCGTCCGCCTGCGGATGTTCGCAGCCTCAGTTCTCCTGTCAACAAGGCTGGCTTGCCTGTGAGAAGGGCGCGAGGTTGACCCTGAGCTCATCCCTTCGGGCCTCGTGGCTGTTTCTTAGATTGGACGGAGGCTGTCGTTCTCCATTAAGTGCCTGGCCACTGGAACTGGAAACTGCGCAGAGCGCCCTCTGGGGCCTCTGGGCTCCTCCTGTAGCACCAAGCGCTGCAGCCTGGAAGTGTAGGACTTCGTCTATTTTCAGAGTTGTTTTGTTGCTTCTCAGTCTTTTTACATTTACATAGAAAGGTTAGAACCAGGGGCTGCGGAGATAGCTCCGTGGCACAAGTGTCTGCCTGGCAAGTGCAAGGTTGTGAGTTCGAACCCTAGTCCCACAAAGAAAGAAAAGAAAGAAAGAAAGAAAGAAGAAATGTTAGACCCAGCTAGGCAGTTTCTGCAGAAGAGAAGTGAGCTGCTTGCTGAGGACTGTGGGCCGTGCTGAGCTGGCCAGTCTGAGCACTGCTACCATCTCAGCAACCTTCAGTCTCCTTGTCCATGAGCAGGGACCGCTCTCTACTTATTCAGATTTTAATTTCTTTCAGCAGTGTTTTTGCAGGGTTTTTTTTTTAACTTTTTCAAAAATTATTTTTCTTCTTGTTTCAGAACTTTTGTTTGTTTGTTTATTTATTTATTTTTATGGCTGGCTCAGCCTACCCTGAGGGCAGGGCTGGCGCAGCATGTGGTGCCCAGGATCGAACCTCGGTCCCTGCAGCCGCCTAAGCTTTCCTAAGCAGGTGCTTTAGACCACTGAGCCATCTGCCGGGCCCCACCCTGGGCCTCTTTGCATGGAAGCATCAAAGCACAGATGCAAGAACACAAGAGCAGAAGCTCCTGGATCTCTCTAGAAGCCTGGCTTGGGAACCGTACTCTGGTCTCCTGCATTCCCCGGGCCAAAGCTCGGGAGCCCCATCCAGCTCAGAGACGCCAGCTGGGACACTGGGTTCCATCTGCTTGTGGAGGAAGTGGCCCTTGAACTTACCACAGCCGCCAAAGGCGCGTCCCACTGTCTCTTTACCCGTTCTTTCTGAGCCGAGCTACAGCTTCCCTTACTTAGCGGCTCTTCTTCCGTGTACCGCACTTGAATTTCCGAGCACAACACTTTCCTGGATAGATAAGAACGAAGAAAGATTGTTTGCTCTATGGCTTATCACTTTCTCCCCAACAGGCAGAAAGAAGATAAATAAGTTTTGCTCTTAGAAGCTAAGTAAAGATGTCAGAACAGGGCAATGATAAAGCGCAAATTACTGTTTGGTTCCAGCCCCTGTAAATTCAATAGAAAAGCAGCATCTGGGATTTGGTAAATAGAATTCAGCTTTTCTTGTTTGAAGCATGGTATTTCTCCTAACTAATTACATTTACATGATTTGTTTGTTAATTGTTTCAAAGCAGCTGGTCCATAACTAAATGGAGACAATGATAGTAATTTGCATATTTTAAAATTATAATTAAAGCTCTAGAAACAATTTTGACTCTTTGTAGTATAGGGCAGTTATGTAAGACGTGTTTTATAGAATGTGTTCATGGAAAGTAAGAATGTTGATCCCCCCAGGTTCGTCCAGTTGTCTTGCATCTGAGAGTTAAGTGGGGTAGCCGGCTCTCCACTAAAGAGCGGGCCAATTACTAGCCCATAGCTCATTAAAAACAGCAAAACGTCTTCCCGGAGCCAGTTGGCATTTCATTCTAATCTTCTGCAATTAAAGAGAAGCACTTAGGTCCGTACATTTAGAAAACAACTTTAAACACTCCATTTTAATCAATACGAGGATGGATGGAGCATGTTTCAAAGACCTCGGAATTGCAATAGAAGCAAAGCATCCTCTGAAAGTTAACCAGAGAAATCAGTTTAACCTTGATACCCTCAACGATCTGAAAGTGGAAATGAGGGTTTGTTCCTAAAGGGGAGCCAAATTTGTTGTGATTGATAATTATAACTACTACCTCATGAATATTATCATATGCTTTGGTTCACTGGCTAAGTTAGATTGTTTAATCTTTGGGATACCTCGATGGTTTTCCTAGGGCTGTCAGAACCAAGTACTACAGACCAGATAGATAGCTTCAAGAAATAGAGCTTTATTTTCTCACAGTTTTGAAAATCCAGTTACCCACAACATTAGTTCCTTCTAAGGCCCCTGAGGGAAAAATTTATTCCAGAGCACTCCTTGGCTGGAAGTCTTCATTTTTCTTCCTGTGTCTCCACGTCATTTTGATATAGGGGGAAAACTCCCAATCCAAAAGATACCTGGGATGGGAGCCTGGCAGGATGGCTCAGTGGTCTAAAGCACCTGCTTAGGAAAGCTTAGGCGGCTGCAGGGACCCCGGTTCGATCCCCGGCACCACATGCTGCGCCAGCTATGCCCTCAGGGAAGGCTGAGCTGGCCATAAAAATGAGTGAATAAACAAATAAAGGTTCTGAAACAAGAAAAAAATAAATAAATAAAATAAAAACTTCTTTAAAAAAAAGAATAGAGGTGCTGAGGATATACCTTCATGGTACAAGTGCCTGCCTGGCAAGTGCAAGGTCGTGAGTTCAAACCCTGGTCCCACAAAAAAAAAAAAAAAAGCATAGAATACATTTATTCGGGAAGAAAAGCTCTTCTCCAAGAGAGAGACAGAAGAGTCCTGAGTGAGTTGCCCAGGAATTTACCTTTTCTAGAGCAAAACCATGAGATGAGGTGGGTTCTAAGGTGGAAAACATTGTGAACTCACTAGGTGGGCAGGAGGTGGGACAAAACTACGGTCGCCCCATGAGACCACAAGCATCATTGCTCAGGTAAGATAGATTAAAGGGGGATCAAACGGGGAAGCGAGTAGCAATCGGGCATGAATACAGCGCAGGGACTTTATCTGTATGGGCTTGGGTTAGTGACCCTCCCTGGCTTCCTCCAGGCCGTAGAGACCTATTTAGAATGTCACTCCCTGCTGTTTATTCCTAGGGAGGTATGTGGGTGCATTTGTTACTCTTATCTGGAGGTCTGACCCACAGCGGGAGTACCCGTCCACCCCACAGTTGCAAGGTATCTCGGCCTCCATACTGGCTCCTTCAAGGGCCTAGCCCTGTGCGACTGTCTGTGGTATTTCTGATTCAGTTGCCTACAACATTTTCCTTCTGTATATGTCTATGTCCAAATTTCCTCCTTTTATGAGAATGTCAATGAAGCGGTTGATACATTGTGTCAACTTGGCTGGATGCCTGGTGGTCGATGCCTTTTATCAATTTGGCTGCATTGCCTGGCTGGTTGGTACTGTGAGCCACGAAGGCCCTGCCCCAGAATAAGTCCGTTTGGGCTTTATCTCCTGGCTTCCTGCACAAATTCGTCAGCCTCTAAGACTGGACCCTTCAGCTTTCTGTGGCAGATTCTTCTGCCTTCTGTTGCTGACACAACTGACCATTGGAGACTGTTAGGAACCGGTAGAAACTAGTTAAGACCAGTGGAGGGCGGCAGGGATGGAGCGCTGCAATGAGTTTAAAAGCCTGGGGACTGAGTCCTTCAGTGGGCGGTGTGCAGACGCTCTCGGCACACTTCCCCACCTGACTCTGGGACTGGCACAGCTTGTGTTGTATCTGTTCCTTGTATTGTGTCTGTTCCTCTAGTAAAACCTAGAGGAACCTAGTGGATTGACTAGAACAATCAATCATATCAGATAAGGGTTTACCCTAATAGTCTCATTCTAAATTTCCTCTTTAAAGGCCTATTTGTAAGGGCAATGACATTCTGAGATACTAGGTATTAGGATTTCAACAGAAGAATTTGTGGAGAAGAAAAGGACGCTGATAGGTCGTGGCCCTCGTAGGAACTACCGTACCATCATGGCGCTCCTCTAACAGGACCGAAGCCCTTAGAACACCAGCTTCTCTTCCCAGAAACCGCTTCCTCCTTCTGCTCCCCCGGCCCAGTCCTGGATGTGGTTCCCTCTCCTCTTTCCTGGGCACACAGGAGAGGCCCCGAGCAGCTCCTTATAGGTAATGGAAAGTGCCCCTCAACCTCCACCCTTAGCAAAAGTCCAGAAGAGTCTCCGCTCTCTCTTGCGCGCCTCAGGTCAGAGGATCTGCCTGTCCTATCTGCCCTCGGGCCTCTCTGCGCCTCTGGAGCTGACCAAGACTTCTTTTGTCTTTCCCGCCTCTATACTGCACTGCTGAAAAACCTAATGGACAGCACGCAGCCCGCAGGCATCATTCCAATGCTGCACCCGAGGAATAGGCGCAGGGGATGAATGTTAGTCCAAAGTCTCCAGTTCGTGTTACTGGGGTGTCATGGTTTGTGTCTAGGTGTCCCCCCAAAGCCTCATGAAGTCATGGGGCTTCTGGAATTTGTAATTGATTATTGTGGAAATGGATGCTGCCCCTCGCCTGGGGCAGGTGATTGGCATTTCAATGGAAGGAAGGAAGGGGCTAGCTGCTTGAACTGCTGCTACCTCCCCCTTAGCACTCCAGTGCTTAGCTGCCCATGAAAGGTTGCCCTGCGTCACCCACATGCCACTCTGCCTTGGAGCCAGCTGACCATGGACTGAAACCGCTAGTAACTGTGAGCTAAATGAACCTTTTCTTCCCTCATTTTGAGTGTCGGGTGTTTGTCCCTGCAACGAGAGAAGAGGAACTAAGACCTGGGACAAGACAGACCCAGGCCTGTTGGGTTCTGCAGCCCTGCTGTTAACCTTTAGCCATGGGAGATTCATTAGGTTGCCTCGGGCTGAATCCCGCACACCCCAGGCTCCTCACAGGCCTCAGTTATTCCTCCCTCGCAGGCCTCCGGTCCCCACTCTGTGCCCAGGAACGTCCCTGCTGGGCCTTTCCTCCCCTGTAGGTACTATACCGCTCCCCACACTGCCACCCCCGATGGGGGCCAGAAGTGGGACTTGCGGCCCTTCTTTATTTATATTTGGGTCCCCCTGGTCCCCTCAACTGGCCAACACAGTAAGCCCAAGTGCTGGACTTGGAGCACGGTGGGGTGCTCTCTGGTTGTGGATGTGCTCAGCACACCCCGACCTCTCTCCAGCCTCCTCCCTGCCGAGCGCCTCGCAGCCTGCCCTCAGGCCTCTGCAGGTGCGCCTAGGCTTTCATCAGAGGCCAGCAGCACCGTACTGGGAGTATTGGTGCTGGCTGCCTCTTCACCCAGCCGTGAGGTGGAAATCGTGTCTTGTTTCTGAACCCCCCAGTGCTTAGCAGTACCCCGCTACTTCCTGGTGGGTATCCCGTAGGTGCTTGACAAACAAGACATTCCACCCTGTGACTCAAAATCCTTTCCCTGCCCAGCCAAACGAGGCACAAAATGATAATATTAAATCTGATGATACGGTTTCTTCTGCCTTTGGCCTAGGAATGCGAGCCTCATTAAAGGACCGGGCTTCTGACATCACCGACAGGAAGCCGCCTGTGACCTTCACACAGTGGCGTGAAAGGCCTGGGCTGGAGGAGCCTAGCAAAGGCTGAAGACAGGGGAAGATGCAAAAAGATCAAAAGACCGGAAGCGTCTCTCCCCTTCAGCAGCTTTTCCTAGGAGCCTCCGAGGTTACCATAGCAACAGCAGCGCTCTGTGGTACTCCTCGCAGCCCCTAGAGCTGGTGAAGAGGCTCGGAGAGGCTGGCACTCTGCTGGCATCTCCCGGGAACAGGAGCAGGGCAGGGCTCCCAGAGACAGCAACAAGGGGCGGTCGAGGAGCTAGCTCCGTGGCACAAGTGCCTGCCTGGCAAGTGCAAGGTCGTGAGTTCGAACCCCGGTCCCCCAAAAAACAAACAAACAAAAATGCACAAACTAGAGACAGCAGCAGGGCTGAGACAGCCGGGAGAGCTAAGGAAAGGAGCAGAGCGCGAGAGGGACACACGGAGGCCGGAAGGTGAAGGCTAGCGCGTGGGCGCAAGTGACGCGGAAATAAAGGGAGAGCTGCCACGGTGGTAAATAACCGCAGCTGGGGCCGCCGCGCACAGAACCGACTATCCAGAGCGCTTCTGGGCTAACTGATTGCACAAAGCTCCTCGCTGTGAAACTGCGCTCGCTCGGGAACAGTGAAGGCGATTTTCAAAGGACAGCTGCTGGGGCCAGGCGGGATGGCTCAGTGGTCTAAAGCCCCTGCTTGGGAAAGCTTGGGCAGCTTCAGGGACCACAGTTCAATCCCCAGCACCACACGCTGCACTAGCCCTGCCCTCTGGGCAGGCTGAGCAGGCCATAAAAATGACTGAATAAACAAACAAAGGTTCTGAAACAAGAAATAAATTAAATAAAATAAAAATTAAAAAAAAAAAACAAAAACAAAGGACAGCTGCTTGATCCGAGGGGCGCCCCACGCTGAACGGCTTGCTGGAGCTTCTCGGGGCGTATTCCTGGTAATCAAGCTAGAAGAGAGCTTTCTAAACACCAAGGGGGAATAACGCCCGCTCTGTGAATAGGAGCTGCGGCGTGTAATTGTCAGTCTTCCTAATCAAATCAGCAGCGTTGTTGCAAGATTGACCCCTTGCTGCGGCCGGAGTGTGAGCGGGAAACGCCAGCGTGACGGATCCTCTGTCTAGGGGTTTTGTTTCCCATCCATTCTAAGTCCCGAGCATAACTCCAGAGGTGTTTGTTTGTTTGTTCTGGCAAGTTTTAAGAACAGGCAGGGAAGAATTAGGACTACTCATGAACTAACTTGATACATGTATTGATTATATTCCTTGAGGAAGACCTTAGAAAACTGAATTCATTTCTTTTTTTTTTTTTTTTTTTTTTTTTTGCGGGACTGGGGTTCGAACTCACGACCTTGCACTTGCCAGGAAGGTACTTGTGCCACGGAGCTATCTCCCCAGCCCCAGAAAACTGAATTCAGAAAAAAAAAAAAAAAAAAATAGCCCAGTTTATCAGAGGTTACTTTTAGGCAAATTATTTTCTCTGTCAACACCAAGGGAAGAAGAGCTATCCAAACAATTGCTGCCGTGGATCACGGCTCGTTAAACAGCAAAGCAGCAGAAACGTGTAATTTCACCGCAGCTCCCGCCCGCCTGCGCTGCCTCTCGTTGCCCGCGACAACCAAATAATTTACTCGGCCGCCGGCAGGCCTTTTCTCCCTCACATCTGGTGCCCCGGGGATGAAGCATTTAATAAGTTCGCTTATAAGCCAGTACTTTATTTCTAGCGCTACATGTGCTTCCTTTACACCACACTTCATTCATGGAGGGGAAACACGTTCACCGGCTCACTGTTAAGCGACCTCTTTTACCATGTTGTTGAGACTTTACAAAGCCTGATTATGACTTGGTCTTAGAAACCTGGGCCAAGCTTCACGCTGAAACATCTTTGCACGTAACCCAGAAACAAAGCTTCAAATCCAGGTTGAGGGAAGACCTCAAATCGTCTCCTCTGGCTTCCTGGAGAGTCGCATTCCAGGCTGTTCTGCCCTCTAGATGACAAGAATAACACTCATATTATTGCTACAGGTTAAGTTGGAAAATCAAATAGAATTAATTTGGTTATGGCTTATGAAAATTTTATGTAAACCGACAGGCAGATGGAGACGCTACAGGGTTGCAAACAAAAGGCTGTTTAATGTCTCTCCTAAAATAGAGATCCGCCCGCTGGGCCCGCCGGGCGTGGTGGCGCACGCCTGTAATCCCAGCACTTGGGAGGCTGAGGCAGGAGGATTGGTGTGAGTTCGAGACCAGCCTGGGCTACCAAAGTGAGCTCAAGGCCAGCCTCAACTGCACAGTGAGACCCTGTCTCAAAAACACAAAAAATAAAAAAATAAAAAATAAAATAAAATAGAGATCCACCCAAAGTGTAAGTGGGTCTTCTTCACATGAGAACACTGGCATCCTGTTGACTCTCCCAGGGGTGGGAAGGGAAAGCAAGAGGCCAGCTACTCCAAGGGAAGGCAGGCCGATGGGGTCAGCAGGCAAGGGTGGTAAATAAACCCCAACCAGCAAGCTCAGCCACTAGCCATCTCAGTTGCAAAACTCAAATCTCCATGCAGATTACCTCCTGCCATGTGACAAGCTCACCTGAGACTTAGTAGATTGAAGTATTAGTGATTTATTGCTTCTTACAACCCAGAGCTAGGAGGGGGCCACTGGTCTGGGCAGGTTCATCCTCCTGGGGTCAGCTGCTGGACCAGTTACTTTTTGTTTGTTTTTTTATTTTTTATTTTATGTCTTTTTTTTTTTTTTTTTTTTTTTTTTTT
>PVJA010054336.1:0-11632 GCA_004027025.1 Myocastor coypus
TCTTCTTCTTCTTCTTCTTCTTCTTCTTCTTCTTCTTCTTCTTCTTCTTCTTCTTCTTCTTCTTCTTCTTCTTCTTCCTTAAATGCATTTGATATAGGGTCTCGCTACACAGATCACACTCAGAATGATCTTCCTGTTTTCAGCATCCCCAGAGCTGGGATTAAAGGCATGTGCCACCACATCCAGTCTCAGTGGCCAGCTCAGTGCACCCAGGCGCAGGGCCAGTGTGCATGTAGTACCTGGGATTGAACCCTGGTGCCTGAGCTTGCCTACACAGGTGCTTAGTCTGCTGAGCTATCTTGTTGGCCCAATTTTTTTGTCTTCTAGGCAACAGCACCAAAAGGCCTAGCACTGAGCCCATGTCTTTGTTCCTTTTCCTCCTGGAGCCTCTCCACCTCGAGCTGCTGGCAGGATGCTGCTGTGCTGGGCCTGGAGGCCACCAGCTCCAAAAGATATGTCCCTGCACTGACTGGATGCACGGGACCCCAGCATACTGTCCTCGGAGGCCAGTGAAGCCCAGCACAGGAGCATGAGAAAGGAGCTCCTGACCTGCCCAAGGCTGCACTGGCTCTGGAATCCCACATCCTGCTGTCACCGGTGCCCTGGAGGGGCCAGAAAAACCCATGAGGTCTACACAAGCAAGGCCAGGCATTCACCTGGAATTCTAACCTGGAAAGAGGTCAGAACTGTTGCCCTCCCTCCTGCTCTCTTTCAGGCCCACAGGCATGCAGGACCACCCTTGCTGTTGGCCGCTCTGTGAAGCACACAATCTCTTTTCTTTACTGAGTGGAGAAAAAGACTCAGCTCTGCCCACTGCCATGTCCTGGTTTCTGGCACATTGGCTGATGCAGGACCGGTGCCTTACAACCCCTGAAGGAAGGAGGAAAATTGGGCTGTGGGCAGTCAGGGCAGCATGGGGCCAGAAGCAATGGGAAGGGCTCTCCATAAAACTGCTCCTGGGACCCATAGCAGCAAGGACATGTCCTTTTAAGAAAAACACACTGCTGGGCAACTCCTGAGTTCCCTCGATAAGTAGGCCTCTCCTCCACTGGGCCTGAGGCTTACAGTTGTGCTCATGGGCATCTGCACAGCCCCAGGGCATGGCCTGCACACCACAGTACACAGAGGGGCTGTATAGGGGCTGGAATAACCCAAGGAAGAGTCCTGTTCTTTTTTTTTTTTTTTTTTTTTTTTTTTTTAACAGATGAGTCTTTAAAAAGAAAAATCAAGTGCAACAAACAGTAGCAACACACACCTCTGGGAATCTACACAGCACTGAGCTTCACTGCTTCACCTTGGGAGGTGGCCCGTACACTCCACAGCCACGGTGTAGTCTCTCTCGTAGGGCTTTAGGGTCAGCTGCTCCTCGGGCATCATGTTTTCTTGCTGCATCTTCTTTACTTCAGAAGCAATCACGGCCTCAGGGAATCAATGCAGTTGGCCTTCAAGGAGATGCCAGTGTCCTCTGTCATGTGGGAAGGTACGAGCATTCGAGGCCACGATCCGAGTTTGGTCTGGCTGGGCCATGTCGGCAAAGATGACACCCACCATTTTGATGGGCATGTGGTACTCGTGCGGGTGTCATGCATCTTCAGTCACAGGAATAATGTTGGTTCTGTTCTTGGCCAAGTTGATAAGATCATGACCAGAGCGATGGGTAAACTCGGTGGCACAGACCAGACCATGCAGGTCTAGGATGTCAGAGACACAGGAGACTGTGGTTCCGGAGGCCGCCCCGAGGTAGAGCACCTTGGCCCCAGGCTTGGTGCGGATCTGCTCCACACCACCGAGGATCGCTGCAGCCAGTTTGGAAAGGGGTTCCAGGCTCGGTACTCAATTTTATCTTCTCTTTCCCAAGTGGAGACTCTCTTCTCCCTGTAAACAGACTCTCCAGGGAAGAGATCTTGGGTGATGTGTGCATTTTCCTTTCCACAACAAATGAAGCCAGCCTCATGTCGGTGAGATTCTACCATCACATTCTTCTCCGACTGGTTTCCTCTTTTTCCTCCCTGGCCATGACCATGGTTGTCACCAAACTGGAAGCCTCCACCAGGTCCTCCACTGCCACTACTTCCTCCTCCTCTTCCATGGCCGCCACAACCTCTAAAGCAGTGGTTCTCAACCTTTCTAATGCCGTGACCCCACACTACAGTTCCTCATGTTGCGGGGAACCCCAAACCAAAAAATAATTTTGGTGGCTACTTCAGAACTGTAATTTTGCTGCAGTTATGATTTGGAATGTAAATACCTGATAGGCATTATGTATTCATTCGACCCCCGCCGGGGTTGTGACCCACAGGTTGAGAACCGCTGCTCTAAAGCCTTCACCACCTAGACCTCGGCCACCACCAAAGCTGTCTCGGCCCCCACATGACCACCACAACCTCCATGGTCACCAAAGCTCTCTCAGCCTCTGAAGCCATCTCCACACAGGCTGAAACCTGGCTTCCCGGTGAGGACTAAATTGCGTGGCTCGCAGTCTGCAATGTCCCTGACTGCATGCATCTGGAGCTTTCACACATAGAAAGCAGTGCAGTTGCGCAATGGTGCATCACGAATCAAGAGTCCTTCCCTTAATTTAATCTGAGCCAGGGGAGGCTGCCTGAGAACCATTTCCGACCTTAGCCCCAGGGACTGAGGAGTTGGTCCCCTCCTTGGGAACAGCTGGTCAGAGTCAAGCCACACTCTTGGGGCATGATGTTCGCTTAGTTCCTGCCCCTATGTGTCTCTCCAGCAATCCCCGTGGATAGCTAGCTTATTATAACCCTGGATTTTTCATCTGTTCAACATTTTCTTCTTCATTGAAATATCGTAAATTTTCCTCTCTGAGAGAATCTTGAAAGGCAAGGACTCTCGTAGACTAGAGGAAGGTTTTAAACCGCAGGTAAAAATGTAGTGACTGAAAGTATGAACTGTGTCCTAAGCAGGCCTGAGTTGTGAGTCCCTAGGCAAGTGGATCAGCTCAACTCACTCATTCTTTTCATTGTTGCTTCAAAGATACACGTTGGGCATCTACTCCGCACCACGTGTCGGGCGGCTCAAGCGGCTGCTCTCACTGGGCTCACAGTGGGACGGTAAGTCCACACTCATCCGGGCTAGGAAGGAAGTCTACGGGAAGCCCGGGGAGCGCACAGGGCCCTCGAGCTCCTCAGCCGTGGCATGGATGGCTGGAGCCGGAAGGATGGGAAGGAATTACCAGGCAGTGTGTGTGGGAGCATCACAGAGGAAAGGACCAGCATGGGCCAAGGTTCTGGGGCGGGGCCTTCAGGACAAGACGTAAAGGGCCAGGGCAGGAATGTGTGCCGTAGCAACGGATGCTGAGGTGATAGGGACGGTGAGAACTTTGTGCTCTAACCCGATAGCCTAGGAAAGTTTTTCTAAGCGGGAAAGAGTCAATCCTGTCTAGTTTTACAGTGTACGGCACAGCTAGGACTGACGTAGGGTAATAGCCTAGCCTGGCGGCAGGCACAGACAAATGCAGCGAGGAAGAGGCTGTAGGCGGCGGTGCCCGGCAGACGCACGCCGGCTGGTTCAGCCTCTGCAGATGTGTTTCCTCCCTGGCTCTGCTCTCGGCTCTGCAATGCAGCCTGCGTGAATGTTTTTCCTCCTGTGGATGTCCTCTGGGCTCCGCGCGGGGACTCTGCGCCCCTCAGCGAGCCAACAAGCTCTCAGAAATAAACAGCTTTCTGAGAGATGGTACGTGGTCCTGGTGCAGATATTTGTGGGGCCACTGGCAAAGCAGACTGGTGTCCATGGCCACTAACTGTGCGTTCTGCCCAAGTGACAGCAGCCTAAAAATCACCTCCCTTAGCCTTTCGTGCGGGGCTGGAAGCTGCGGACTCACCTGGCTGGTGCCTGGTGGGAGCCAGAGTCTGTGTGGGGCCCTGTGATCTCCACAGTGCCCCCACTTGGCTGCTGGGGAAACACCACTCTTCACATTGCACAGGGGCATGAAGAAAGGCCCCGTAGCTCCCCAGGTTTATCAGGGCTGAGGAGAAACCATGGCACACCTGGGGCGTCAGATCAGGAGCTCTGGGCCACGCCTCAGCAGTCCACCTCATTCCTCTTATCTTTGTTGCCACCCCAAGGGCTCCTCGGTTTCTTCTTACCAATTGCATGAAGCTTAGGAAGGGGCTAATTATCCCTGCCTCCACAGCAACAAGGAGTAAGGAGACATTAAGAAACACTTGGGGTTAGACATATTTCAGAGAAGTTGGCTCGAAGTCAACAATGCTTCTCAGAGCAGTGTGCTGGCCAGGGGTACCTGTGCCCGTGAGTGGCCACAGGGCCTGTGGCACTGCCCTCTTGACCCAGTGCAAACTTCTCTGAGTAGTCTCCACCACCATGGCTGTTGTTTCTGGAGAGAAAAGAATTCAGGGAAAGCCACTAACACAGCACCTTTCTCACGCCTTCCACGAAGGAGTGACTGGGGTCCTGGTTTCACCTGTGAGGAAGCTGAAGCAGGTTGGGTGACTCGGCTGGGCTGACCAAATGCGGAGCCCCATCCATGCTCTTCTGTCCTTGAGTTTGGCTGTGCTCCTGCTCTGCTCTGCTCCAGCTGGGGTCCAATGCTCCCTTCTATGGTGGAGTTTCAGCCACCTGGTTCTTTCAACACCACGATGTTGGGTGGTGATACTTCAGATAAGGCAGACCTGAGATCAGATTCCTGCTGTATTAGTATTCATGTAATTGAGTGTGGCATTTCATCTCTTGGAAACTTGGTTTCACTATGTGTAACCTGGACAAGTCCTCTATGCTAAGGCTGTGTTATTTTGGCCCTCAAAAGGGGTCATACTGGCAGGTTGTGTGGTATATCCTCATAATCTCAGCTACTCTAGAGGCTGATGTAGGAGGATCACGTTCAAGGGGCAATTAAGGGAATCCTGTGTCAGAATAAAATTTCAAAAAGCGGCCAGATGAAGGGGAAGTGGAGTAGGGGTGAGGAACAAGATAAGCTAAGTTTCCTTGCACTATCTTTATGACTTTGCCTTTACTTTAGACTTTTCTCAAGTTAACTTAAATTTTTAAAAGTGAAATGTTATATTACAATCAGAAGAAAAGTCATCAACAAAAAGCTCAATTAATTCATACTTCTTAATCTAAAAAGTGTAATTTAGAATATAGAACATAGCTGCAGAACATGTATAGGGCAACCCGGCATCATGAGCAGGCTTCTGCATCCTTAAAGATGCTGAGAGCTTGTCTCTGAGTGCATGGGCCATGGGCAGCACAGAGGGAGGGCTCAGGAGTGGTAGGCAGTGCTCTCCCAGCCCTCTTCTTCCTCCTGGTCTGTTCTCCAGGGCTGACCTGGCCCTGCCCCTGCTCCTGCCCCTGTCTCTGCCCCTGCCATGTGGCTTCAGCCCATGTGACTGCCCTTTTGTCTTTGTTTCTCCTTGGGAAAGGATCTTGCCCTTGCTGAATTCTTATGGGCCTCTCTCTGTGGGCAGCTTGGCCTATAGGCAGGACCTTCTTCCCATGAAGCGGTCTTGTGCCCCTTGGTGATGCAGTGGCTGGACCTTTGACATGACCTGGGCCTGGCTCTGGCTGCTCATCTGGTCCTTGTGGGTCACCTTGGCATTTTGGATGCATGTACTAATCTACCCTACTATCCTGAGGGGCCCAGCCTAAATTATTGCTTTTAAAAGTTAGATGCTTCAGCACATGAAGAGGAGAAAATGATCTGTTCTATAATGTCCTCATTTATAAAGCTTTTTCATGAGTGAATCTAACAAGCTTTATTTTTAATTTACCTATGGCATAATTCTTTTGGTGGTACACACTTAGGTGAGTTTGACAAGCTGGGTGGAATCCAGAATCACCACAAATGTGTAGAACCTGACCGTCACTGCCCCTGTCCCTGCCCCCTCTTTGTAGTTAAATCCTCCCTTGCCCTTAGTCTCTGGTGATTGTTCAGCTGTTTTCTGTCCAGAGTTTTGCCTTATCCAGAATTTCATGCAAAAGGAATCTTGTGGCCTTAGAATTTCCTTCTTCATCTCTGCCAAAGGTGTCTGAATATTGTCCCTGTCATTGCAGGTATCAGTAGTTTCTTCTGCTTTATCCTACGGCTGTGCCACAAGTATTCATTCGTTCATTCATTAATTCATTTCTCAGTTGAAGGACATGTAGGCTATTAGTTAAGGCTCTAAGAACATCGCTGTGTAGGTTTTTGTGTGAACACAGAGTTTGATTTCACTAGACAAACCTAGGGATGGTATTGCTGGGCACATGTTAAGTATTAACTTTATAACACACTGCCACATTGTTCTCCAGTTTGACCATATCCTTCCATGCTCCTTCCAGTAGTGTATGAAAGGTCCAGTTCCTCCATAACCTCATCAACACCTGATATTATCAGTTTTTCTTTGCTTTTCAGACCTCCTAGTAAGTGTACATTGGAATATTATTCTGCTTTTGAATTAAAAAATATTTTATTTTTCTTTAACCTCATTTATTTGTGTTATAGCTGGCTCAGCCTGCCCTGGGGTTGTGTGGTACAGCATGTGGTGCCAGGGATGGAGCCTTGGTCTCTGTGCCTGCCTAAATTTTCCTAGGAGGCACTTTAGACCGCTGAACCATCTTGCTGGCCCTGGTTTTTAAAATTGAGATATAAATCACATATCATACATCTCACTCTTTTAGAAATAAGGAATCTAGTGGCTTTTATTATATTCACAAATATTGTATAATTCCAGAACATTTTAGCTATTCTAGAAAGAAATCCTTGTAGTGGTTGATCTCTCTTAATCTAGTCTACTCTAAGTGCATGTCAACCTCTAATTTATATTCACTGAAAGCGTTTGCATTTTCTGGGCACATTTTATAGATGGAACCAAACATACCTTATGTGATTGGCTTGATTCACTGAACATAATGTTTTTGAGTTTTGTCTTAGTTTCTGTTCTCTTGTTGTTGGGACAAATACTGGACACTCCAAATTAGGGCAAGAAATATTTATTTAGGGCACAGTTGCTAGAGGTTTCAGTCCACACTCAGTAGGTTCTGAGGCAGAACAACACATGGCAGAGGGCAACCTTTCATGGTGGAGGGGGCAAAGAGAGGAGAGAGCAAAAGGAGTACCAGCGGCTCAGGCAGCTAGCCAGCCTCTCTCCCCTCCTTACATTGTAATGCAAATTACCTGCTGCAGGGCAGGTGCAGCATCCACACCCACCATAATCACAAACTCCAGAAGCCACCCCATGACTGTGTGAGGCTTTGGGGGACAATTGGACATAAACCCTATCAAGCTTCATCCATGCTGTAATGCATAGCTTATTCATTTTTATGGCTAATACTGAGTCAGTTCTCATTATTCACAGCACTTACACTCTAAACTTGGAAATACACAATCTTTGAATAATGAGGATCAACTTTATATCATTGTGGCAAATAGATTTTGTCAATTTTGGAGAAGTCTCTAGAAATTAATTCTTCCATGTCCTTTCTTTGTATCAGTATCTTTGTCTTGTTTTTCAGGGATTCAGATGATATAAACATTGTTTCAATGTTGTCCCATAGATCTTTGCAACTTCACTCATCTTTTTCAGTCTTTCTTTCCTCTGTTCTTCCAGTTGAATTTCTATTGATCTATCTCTTAAGTTTAATGATTTCACCCTCTCCTTTCCACTCTGCTACTGAATCTGACTAGTGAGTTTTAAATCTTCTTAAATCCCATTTTCAGCTATACACTTTCCATTAAAATATTTTCTATTCCTCTTCAGAGAAGATCTGTCTTTTCATTTGGCTCATGAGTGTCTGTCTTGATCTCATGGAGGATAGGGAAAACAGCTGCTGCGCAGTCTATTTGGTGCTCTCAACATTTGATTCTCCTCAGGATCGGCATCTTCTGACTGTCTCTTCCCTTGAGAACGGGTCATGAGTTCCTTGCTCTTTTTGCTTTTAGTGCTGTCAGTTTGAAGCAGGAGGCTGCATAGGATGCTGAACAAAGCCACTCAGACAGGGTAGGAGAAAAGGGCGTCTTTACTGCCAGGGTCCTTTGGGTGACTGCTGTCTACTGAGAGTGGAGTACAGAGCCCAGTTTCCATGCTTATATTGTTTCTATTCTATAGGGCAAGTTTTGGTGAGAAGTTTTAGCTCAAGCTGGGAAGGAATTGTGGGTCTTGCCTTCCACGGTGAGGAGACTGGCCAGGTAGGCGTGGCGTTCAGAGGAGGTTGGGTCTGAAAGTGTTGGCAGCACCTCCAGAGGAGGGCTTGCACGGCACCTGTTGTCACATCCACCACAGAACCAGGTGTCCATCAACATTGGTCAACTACCAACAGAAGCAAGGATATGCTTCAGTGTGGACAGTTGCTATGGCCTGGGAGAGTATTGAGAGGTGCCTCAGTAGTGGAGGAGGGACCCACAAACTTACAGGCTGAGTAGCTAGGTGGAGGAAGCTGCAACTGGCTGGATTCCAAGGCGCATCCGAAGGTGACACCTGAGGACTCTGGAAAGGAAATAAAAAGCCTCTTAGGGAAGAAGCCAAAATTCAAAGAATGACCAAGCTATGACGTAGGACACAGAGATGGACACAGGAAGTGGGAGCTACCAGATATTTTCTGTGTATCAATATTTGGTTGTGTTTGTGCTGCTACTATGATTACAGATTTTTTTTTTTTAATAGCTAAGAGGTACAGTGATAGATTTTATTGGTTCTTATGGTTTGTCAATATTTAGATTTTTTTCCAACCCTATCATTGTTGCTGACTTTGTTACTACTGTGGGGATGCCGTAGTTGCTGTTATCAATTTTTTTCTGGAGGTCAATACCTGATCTGTCTGTTATCAACATTAAATACTGCAGTCCATTTAGAGAAAACTAGGAGCTGGGCTGATTACCCTGCACTTTCCCCTTCTAAATGGAGGTGGTTGGGCCTTGGAAAAGAGACAAAGGCCTATAGTTAGCTGTACCCAGAGTGCATCACTCAAGAGCAGGCATAAAATAAATAGACCTCCATGCTGTTCTCTCTCACACAGAATGGAACCTACCTGGAAAACAATCAGCCTTGAAGACTAAAGATCGAAACTGGCAGCCCCAACCAGCCTGTGCTCGCCTTAGATAGCGATGGAAGGTGAGGCAAGGATGCACTGAGTTGGCATTGTGGTGTCTAGATTTCTTTTTTAAGATTTTTTATTTTATTTATTTTTTTTTTCTTGTTTCAGAATCTTTGTTTGTTTATTCACTCATTTTCATGGCCGGCTCAGCCCATCCTGAGGGCAAGGCTGGTGCAGCATGTGGTGCTGGGGACTGAACCGTGGTCCCTGAAGCCGCCCAAGCTTTCCCAAGCAGGCGCTTTAGACCACTGAGCCATCCTACTGGGCCATGTGGTCTCTAGATTTCTGTTCTTTTTTTTTTTTTTTCTGTGCCAGGAATCATATTCAGGACCTTGCATTTGCCAGATAGGTGCTATGCCACTCAGCTGTCTTCCCAGCCCTGACCTTCAGTTTTCAATGGTGGTTATTTTCTGGCTAGGTCTTGATTCTGTGGAAGCAGAGATGATGTTTTTCCACTCTAATCAACCAGCAGAACTCCATCCAAGAAGGAGAGGTAGAAGAAGATGAAGAAGACAACATGAAAAGAAGACCAGGAAATGAAGTCCTTCCTGGACCTCTCAGCTCTCCCAGAGCTGATCCATGGGTTACTGATAGGGAGGAATGCAAAGTCACAGGAAGCTATCAGCCAGTAGAGACAAAAGAAGAGGTTAATGAGAAGCAGATCAATAAGGTGCTGTGTGAGCACGAAGAAGATGAAATACATAATGGACTCAATGAAAACAACGAGTGAGCTTATAGGAAACACTAAAGATGCTCACTGAGCTCAACAAAATGATATACAACATGAATGACCAATTTTGCAAAAAATTGGAATTTGTGAAACAGCACCAAACAGATATCTAGGCAATAAAAGTTGTGTTGACCATCTAGGAAGCTGAGGTGTCCCGTGTGAGGACAGGGTCTCAACAAGACCTGGAGAGATAAAGCTGGCCTGGGGAGATAGCTCAGTGGCATAAGGGCCTGCCTGGCAAGCACAAGGTCTTGAATTTAATCCCCAGTACCACAAACAACAAACAAAAAAAAGATAAAGGTGATGCCAGTGACAATGTACTTATCTACCTTAAAAAAATAAGAAAGCATGAAAAATAGGTCCAACAACTGCTGGATTACACAAAGAAATATCAATAAATACATGAAACATACTCAATGCCTCTAATCATTAGAGAAAAACAAATGAAAACAACATGGAAATCCCTCCTAATCCAGAAAGAATAGCTATCACCAAGAAATCGAATGATAACAAGTACTGGCAAGGCTTTGGGGGGAAGAAGATCCTCCTCCATTGTTGATAGGAGTGCAATCTGTTACAACCACTATGAAAATCAGTATGGAGATTTGGGAAACAAGTGAAAATAGAAATTCTATTCAGTTTCCCTGCTGAGTATCTTTCTGAGAGAGTTAAAGTCATGGTGTTCCAATGACGCATGCATTCCCATGTTTACAGAGCACGAGCATACCAGCTAAATCGTGGGGGTGGACTGCATGTGCATCAGCAGATCTGTGTGATAAGGTACAGTTTCTGCCATAAAGAAGGCCAGACGAGTCATTTGAAGGAAAATCAAGGTACCTGGAGGCTCTAAGGCAGGTGAAAGAGTTCAGACGCACATGCTTAAACATTGCATGGTTTCTCTTATAAATATAGGAGAAAATGCACTATATAAATATGTTTTTATGTTTATAAATATAAAGAGAAAAATAAAAGAAAGACAATAAAAAAAGGGAGATAGATTTTTTTTTTTTTTCAAAAGGGAAGAAGAGAGCCAGGCGTGGTGGCGCACGCCTGTAGTCCCAGCCCTTGGGAGGCTGAGGCAGGAGGATCATTGTAAGTTCGAGATCAGCCTGGGCTACAAAAGTGAGCTCAAGGACAGCCTGAGCTGCATAGCGAGACCCTGTCTCAAAAAGACAAAAATTAAAAAAAAAAAAAAAGAACAAAAGGGAAGAAGACCAAGACATGAAGAGAAGGGAATGTAGGGAAAGGAGAGGAGGAGAAACGAATGGAGCTGCTGCATCTGTGGACCTCACTCCCCACAAGCAGTTCGGCCGTTACATAATGCAAACAGGCACTACTACAAATTCGCTGAACTTAAGAGCGTAAAAAGCTTGAATTACAGAATGTTTATATAGGGTTACTTGACTGTAAGTTTGAAAAGCACCCACTGCCGCATACAGTTTGGATGAGTACTTCTAGTTTGAATAGTCAGTGTCACGTGACAGGGTCATGCTGGAGGATTAGAATTTCACCTACTGTGTCGAGTTCACACGAGATAGATTTATACTGCTGTTTATGTAGTACTGCTCAGAGGGGTAAAGTATTGGAATGCTTAAACAAATTGCAGCATAACTATGAAATTGAAAATTAGGTACTGATCAAGAATTTTGATAGTCATGTAGACAGTGATATAGAAAATATGTTTTTGAAAAACAGGCTAACAAGCGATGTGTATAATGATATTATTTTTTAAACATATATAAGGGGCTGGGGAGATAGCTCCGAGGCACAAGTGCCTGCTGGGCAAGTGCAAGGTCGTGAGTTCGAACCCTGGTCCTACCAAAAAAAAAAAAAAAAAAAAAAAAAAAAAAA
>PVJA010054337.1:0-11626 GCA_004027025.1 Myocastor coypus
GGATTACAGGCGTGAGCCACCACGCCCGGCTATTTATTTATTTATTTATTTATTTATTTATTTTTTGGCTTTTTGAGACAGGGTCTCGCTATGCAGTTCAGGTTGGCCTTGAGCTCACTTTTGTAGCCCAGGCTGGTCTCGAACTTACACCAATCCTCCTGCCTCAGCCTCCCAAGTGCTGGGATTACAGGCGTGAGCCACCACGCCCGGCAGTATTTAGTTTTTCTTACATCCAAGTTTTGGTCTTAGAAAACTGACCAAGAAATTGTACATGAACGTGTGTGTGTGTGTGCATGTGTGTGCATGTGCACGTGTGTGTGCATGTGTTGCAGAGATTAAATAACTATAAACATACTCATTAACACATCCTTATTGCCATCAAGTACATTTTCTCTGTGGAATGAAGTATGAAAAAGAATGAGAAACAATTAAATGTCCAGCTTGTTAGGTTTCCCCTCATCTATGATTCATCTAATTAACTAGGTAAAGTTTACTCTTAAAGAGTGAAAACATTTTTTCTGTGAAATGTATTTTTATAAGCTGTACTCATTCTGTGAGTTTGGGGCCATTTAACTCTCCTTAGTCACACAGCCATTGTCCTACCACATTATAAGCTCTCTCTTTGAGGTTTTATTTCACATTTCCTAATGTTCACTGAAATTTCACTTAATTGGGATAAGAATTATCTCAGGACTTGTGCTTTGATGTGTAGGAGATGGAAAGGAGACAGTACAGAGTACAGAGTAGTAGAGAACAGGCCTAGCACGGGTGCATCCCACACGCATCTTCGAGGGATGACTTTCATAGGACTTCATGTGACTCCCTCATCAAGATCAGCTCCTGAACAACAGTGTCTTTACAGAACATACGTGGATGCTTAGGGATGCTTTCTCTCTGAGGCTCTTCCGGTCTGCTGTGCCCGTCTAGTCTCCATCCTTGCTGTTGGCTGCCACCCTGCCCTGAAGCCTCAGTGTCTGCACCTAGTGGCTTCCCTCAACCTCTCCACCTTTTTGCTGTGTTTCATTTCCTTCCAGTATCAGCCTAGGAAAAACTGAAGCACACCTGGGGACAACAACAGATGCAACCTTATTCCTCTGCACAATCATAAATCAATACACTCAGGACCTGGGAGGACTCCTCTCCTTTCACAGAGAGACCAGGACTGTCCCATTCTGCTCAAAGCATTTTTCCACAGTGGAAAGGACTGTAGTTTTCTATATATGAAAACCATGATCAAAAATCTAATCATTAAATCAATAGTATCGTTGCTGTTTTTGTTTTTGGAGATTGTGCAGTTTGGAAATTGACCAACCTTTTCTACCTTGTTCCAGATGTTCTCTAGAGATATTTCCCAGCTTGCCTTTCAGGTAGCTGTGATCTTATGATTGTGTTTTTTTTCTGTGGAGGAACAGATGGAAGTGATATGCACAACTTCTGCTTTTTTCAGAACTGAAACCTTTTGCTCTTCCTTCTTGCAGATTCGAAGGCAAACACCAGAGACCAACCAGCCTTGCTTGTGCACATGAGGACAACAGCCTAGAATATGGTGTGCTTCCTGGGTGTCACGTGTTCTGTCGCTCTCTGAATTGGTCAGAGAGTTTCATAAAAAAAAAAAAGCAATAAATGTCCATTTGAACAGAGTTGAGTTCCATTAATACAGTATTTCACCTGTCATAGAAATCATAAGGAATTCACAAACGTTTAAAGGAATTTATTCTAAAATTTGATCTGTGTACTGTACAACAATATAAAAATGAACTATTCTGCTCTGATGATGAAAATATATAACATAACCAGTGTTAAATTTAAACAATAAAAAGAATAAATAAAAATGAACTATTAGTAATGGACTACTGGTACTAGAAAGGGAGAGGTAAAGTGGTTATTTGCACATGGCATGACTGCGTATGGGAAAAATCCTAAAGAATCTACAAAAGTCTATAGAAATCAGAAAGTGAATTTAGTGAGACTGTAGAATATATGATCACTAGCAAGATTTAAGATTGGACTATTTTAATACATTAACTTAGCCAAAGAATCCATTCCACTGAACTTTCTAAGAATAAGAATTCATGTATTGAGCTTATTCTGTTATTCAATTTTTGGTGAACAATAGTCAAATACTACTTAATATGCACCAGACCTCTTCTTAATTGCTGGAGATTCATGTACATGCAGAAGAAAGCCTCTGGTTTCTAGTATTTCCTAGGCTAGCAAGGGAGGCACGAAAGGAGAGGAGGCAGTACGGTTGAACAACTGGAGCTGAGCTTTGGCTTGGGCTGCTGTTCAGATCAAAGCCTCAAAATGTTTTACCTGATGGGTCTATATAATTGTTCCCTTATCTAGATTTCACGGGCCTAATCTGTAAAGTAGTAGCAATAATCCCTGCTTTATTTTACATGATAGAGATACATAAAATGTAAAAGAGAATTGTATTGAACATTACTGGTATGGGCTCAATAGAATCACAGGTATTTCAGTTATGGTTATCATGGTTATTCTAGAGCCATACACAAACTGCTGCAGAAACAGTGACGAGGAAATGCCAACGTTACCTGGGAATTCTTCACAGATGACCAGTGCCTGCAGTGGAATGGCTCTCATGCAAGCACAAGGGCAGACCCCAAATGCCATAGTACTAACAAAAACAGGGAAGCATTTATTTTTCATTCTTCTTATATTTTTGGTCTTTGGTCTTTAGTTTCTGATAATCTGGCTTCTTTTCCCTCCTTGAAATAGAACTTTGTACTATTTTTTTGAACATGATGTTAGAATTACCCTTGTATCAGCTTTGTCTAATAAACCATTTTAGTAACCTAATAACAGCGAGAAATGTGCTAAACTTTTATTAGATTACATGGTGAAATGTATGTTTATTGAGCCTCCAGTGATGTTATGACATAATATTATTAAAACTATTTTACATAAGCTGAAACAGTTTTTACTGTGTCCAAATCACAAAGCTACAAATCTAGTGTTACTGTTAATATTAATCAGGCCTGTCTGGCTCTAAGCTCATGGATTTAACAATTTTTCTGACCTGTATGTTCTAATACCCAGAGCTAATAATTACCTTCTTTGTGCTCTGACACTACATAATTTGTATTTTTATGACAGAATCTCACTCTGATTAGTGGCATCTCACCCATCTTTCCTATTCCAATGTAAGGTTCTCCAAGTTTTTGAAAGATTAATTCTTGCTTATTTTGTAACCATTTCACCACTAGCATAGTTTCTTTCTTCTCACATGTGGTTGGTACTGTAGAATTGTTTGTAGAGACAAACTTAGGTTGAAAGCTGAGCACAATGGTTCATGTCTCTGATGCCAACATGTTTAAGACTGAAGCGGGAAGGTTCTACTTCAAGGTCTGCCTAAGCTATACTGCAAAACCCTGTCAAGAGTGAGAAAGTGTGTGTGTGTGTGTGTGTGTGTGTGTGTGTGTGTGAGAGAGAGAGAGAGAGAGAGAGAGAGAGAGAGAGAGAGAGAGAGAGAGAGAGAGACAGAGACAGAAAGACAGACAGACAGACAGACAGAGACAGAACCAGGGAGACAGACAGAGACAAAGAGAGCAAGAGACAGACAGTGACAGAGGAGAAAGTAAACTTATGTTTACCTTTTTTCTTATAATGGCCACTTTGTTATTACAGCTTTATTTTCTAAGCTGTGTCTGAGTATGTCTGAATCCAGTGGATTACAGATGTCAAGGAACCATATCATATGGTTGTTCTAAGACATTACAACTGATTTTCCAGTAGCCAGAAATATGAGTAATTTGCACAGCACTCCGCAAATGAGCAAAAGTGAATTGAGGTGCTGTAGTAACTTGCTGTGACAAATGCTTGAGAATTGGGCAATTCAGAGAGTGGGAGCAAAACCTGGGTGTGGTTGAAAGACCACAGTAGGTGGGACAGGAGGGCAGTCTCTGCAGGAAATTTCACTGAATCATCCTAAAGCACTGAACTCTAAATACATAGAGTATGGAACTGGGGAGATAGCTCAGTGGAATAAGTGCTTGCCTGGCAAGCGCAAGGTCTTGAGTTTGGTCTCTGGTACTGTAAAAAAAAAAAAATACACAGAGCATGATACAGTTTTGGATGATGTACAACATTCAATACTTATGTCAAAACCTCTTTCACTATGGTGGCAGTTAATTTCTGTCAAAAGGATCAAGAAGCAGAACAGCAAATTACCTCTATCAAGGCCTCATTAAGCTTGATACAGAAAAGCTAACAAGAAGCTTTAAAAAGTGAACATTTCCTACATCCTGGTAGGATTATCTACCTCTAAGTTTTCACTATGCATCCAAGGCTGGCCTTGAATGCATGATTCTCCTGCTTCAGCTTCCCAAGTGCTGGAATCACAGGCTTAGAATCATACCTAGCCTAGAAGTCATAGGATCTCTATCTCTGGTTGCTTACTAGATGGCTGAATGAATTCATGAAGAAGTGTGTCTGCTACTTTGAGTGCTTGGTCTGCTTGTCCTATGGACCAGGAGAGGCTGTGGTGTTGGCAAGCCAAAGGACTCTGTGGATCTGTCACATAGACCTCAAGATTAGAAAAGACAAAGAGAAGATACGGGACAAATGTCTACTTATTTGTCCTTTTATTTGTACTCTGCTCTTTCTGCCAAGCAACCATTTATTGAAGGTGTCTGATACAGCAAAGTTACTCTGCTTCCTCATGCTTTCCTTGAAGAGTTGTGTCATTGATGGAGAAGAACTGGAGGTAACAGCCATCCTGCAAAGAACGTTATTCTTGGATCTGAACAACGCTCTCATGTACCATCAACAGTTATTGTTAGCTAGAGACTAGATATTTACTTGTGGTTTTTTTTTGTTTTTTTTTTTTTTTAATTGTAGAGAAGGATCTACAGGATGTTCAGGGTCTCACTACTAGATCAGACTCATGGTGATCTGCCTGTTTACAGCCTCCCAAATCCCAGAATTATAGGCACGTGCCACCAAGCCCAGTCTCAATCACCATCTCAGCATGCTTCAGGGGTGGGGCCGGCACAGCAGGCCCAGGGATTGAGTCCCCAGTCCCTGCACCTGCTTGCAGGTGCCTTAATCTGCTGAGCTATTTGGCCAGCCCTAGATGCTTCCTTTGATTGAAGCAAAATACATAAATATAAATAAAGCACTGAGGTATGTTTTCTTGTTCTCATACAGAAAGAACTAAACGTAACAATATCAGTAGCTTTCCTTGTGAAGATGGCAGGAACAAGAGTCAAGTGAAAATTATAACAGATTTCTGCTAACGATATGTTTTGAATACTATCACTAAGTCCCTAATGTAATTTTAAATTTTTTTAATTTTTATATTAAAAATGGTTTTGTCTTCTTTATTCGTGGATGGTTATGATGAATTCAATTCAATATGACAAGTAACTATGTCTGTAATTTTCCTTTTAATTGTAAAAATATTCTAACTAATAAAAAGTTCACCTATAATTTTAACATATTTGCATTCTTATATATTCTCGCCCGATTTTGTTCTCATGCAGAGTTCTATAAACATGTTCAAGATTAGTAATAGTTTATATTTTAATAATTTTCACTTGTTAGGGCTGGCAAAATAGCTCAGCAGATTAAAGCACCTGCAAGCAGGCACAGGGGCCAGTGGCTCAGTTCCCAGACATGCCATGCCGGCTCCACCCCTGGGGCAAGCTGAGATAGCAATTGAGACTGGGTGTGATGGCACGCACCTGTAAGCCCCAGCTCTTAGGAGGCCGTAAACAGGCAGATCACTATGAGTCTGATCTAGTAGTGAGACCCCGAACACCTTGTAGACCCTTCCCTAAAATACAAAATAATAATAATAATAATAATTAATAATAATAATTTTCTCTTTTTTCCATGTATGCATTTGGTACAGGGTTACACTGTGCAGCTTAGACGCCTACTGATCCTCCTGTTTCCAGATGACAGGCATGCACTGCCACTTCTGTACTGGGTCACAGCTCAGCCCATCGCAGGGATGGACTTGGGGTGGCATGCTGGACCAGGAATCAAATCCTTGTCCCTGTGCTTGCCAAAGCAGTGTGTAGTCCACTGAACTATCTCACCAGCCCTAATAATTTTCTATTGAATTAGCCAACATGTTTAAGTTTTCTTCATAGTCATCATTTTAATTACTACATAATTGCAATATCATAATTAATTAATTTTTTTGTTGTCAGGAATCCAACTTAAGAGCTCGCACTCATCAGGCAGACCCTGTGCCACTGAGCTATATCCCTGACCATAATTAATTTCACTGCACAAATTTTGTGAGATTTTTGGCTATCTATGATAAAAATAAGTTATTGGCTTTTTTCTTTTATGAAAAAATTTAGGGGTTATACATAGAAAATGCACAATTACCAGCTGGGTTTTTAATTTTATTTTTATTTTAAAGAGAAAAAAACACAAAACAACATAACAACAAAGACAAGGAAAAAAAATCACACAAAACAATATAAGTAATAGAAGATTTCAAAATATCATGATGGGAAATTAACAATACTTGTGTCATTGTATACTGTCGTCTTTAACAAAGTTGTTCAGATTACCAGATGTGAAAATACAAGACTGAACAAACAATTAAACATTAACTGTTCCTTGCAATTAGCCATTAGAAATTAACAGCACTATTATCCTATCTTGTGTGTGTGTGTTGTGTGTGTATACATTTATCTTCCTTTTTACTTTCACCCATCCCAGTTGTCCTTTCCCACTGAGTTGATCAAAGGATGCAGAAGTACACACACACACACACACACACATACACACACACACACACAAGATAGGAGAGTGGCACTTCTAATTTCTATTAATTTATTGAAAGGAATAGTTAATGCTTAATTATTTGATTAATTTCATATGCCTATATCTGGTAATCTGAACAACTACTTTGAAGAGAACAATATACAATGTAACAACTATTGTTAATTTCCTATCACCTTGTTTTAAAATACTAGATTGTATTTTTATTGTTTTATTCTCTTTAAAAGAAAATACATAATTAACTTGCACCTCTTTGTGTTTTTGAAGCTTGGAAAGACAAGCACGTGAATAGCCTGAGGTCTTTCTGCTAATGAAGACCGTTGCAATGAACTCCTTTCTTCATGTATATTTATTGGCTCTTACCTTCAAAATAATTGGGAGGGAATCTTTGTGATGCTTGATGAGTACTGTCAAATTATCTTGCTCTCTGTGATATAGCTTCATCAAGGGGCAGGGAAATTATCCCCCATAGTTTTGTATCCCCAGCATCTGTCAGAAGCCTTGAGAGATAAGTGATATTTGAGAAAGCATTAACTTTAATTTACTTAAGCTGTGGAGTTATCATCAGAATGAAAGGCATTATAAAAATTTTTTCTCAATTTTTCCTTCTGACAGCAGAGATGAGTTTGCACATTGGCCCATGCTGCTCGGTCGTCCTCCCCTCTGACTGCATGAGCGTGCAGGCCAGAGACTGAATTTACAGACCTGACTTCTGAGGAGAGTGAAAACCCAGGAAGAGAAGCCGCAAAGGCAGGGATCAGAAACAAACGACTGCTGGAGGACACATTCACTGACGAATCCCAAAGCTCAAGAAAGCTAAGCTAAGATTTCCGCAGTCCTGAAGCAGAACCTTTCTCTGCTTTGTTTGAGTTTGCCACTGATAGGAACACCGACAGGTGGACGTAGGTCAGAGTTGAGGCAAGTTGGCAAATGTTCATTTCTTTCCTGCCATCCTTTATCTCTCCCACATTTCTTGTAGAAGAAGAATGTGGAGAATTTAGGGAGAAAATAAATAAAAGGTCAAAGAAAAGACAAATCCTCGGTATAAATAGATGGCTTTGCACAAGCTTGTTTATGTTATTTCTGGTAGAAGGCAGGTAGAAATACCAGAGGGCGAAGCAGTAGAGATATTTATATGGATGACGGTAAGACTAAAATTGAGATTGTGTATGACTTTTGGGAAGCCAATTAAATTATTTTCTGGCTCTGTCTTGTGATCTAGAAAATAAAGTTAACACAAAAAAGTAAATATGTGCAAATATAATGGAATGGCCTGAATTTTTATTTTACTGTATTTTATTTGCACATACGTGGAGTATATAATGATTGCATTCCTTGTGGGAAGATGTTACAAGTACACAACACATCTTAGTTCCTTGCCTTCATCCCCTTCCCCTTCTCTCCTTTCCCCTCCATTTGACCCCTCATTTTGGCACATGTTTGTGGTACACAAATTTACATTCCTTGAGCAGAGCTGATACACATCTCCATCTTGCCTTCTAGATTTTAGCAACCTTAGCAAAGGAGAAACAAGACAACACTTAAGGACTCTGACTAATAATGAAACAGGGAAATACAGGAAGGGAAGGGTGCGTTGAGAGAGGAGACAGAGAGGAAAGGATTCTCGATGGAATAATGGTAAATTTGAACAACATCATTAGATAAACACCAAGAACTAGTAAAGACTTCTGAAGTCATGTGATGTGTGACATGAAATAGAACTCCTTGTCTTTCCATTTCTGTCGAAGTCTTCAATAAATCCCACAATGTTCAAAAAATCTTTGACATCCATGAATTTATTATGCTGATTATGAAGATTAAAAAGAAAATTCTTTTTAATAGATGCATATTGATTAGCATTTCATTAGCACTGGGCAAAACCTGAAGCTACATATTGGGGGACTCTCATGTTGTGTCTCTAAGGTCAGTCTGAAGAATATGCGAAAATATTAGGAACTGGTACATGACAGCATCTTTCAGCAGCTCATAGTCATAAGGAGGAATATGAGCTGAAAGCAGAATTAGCTCCAATAAATTAAGAGATTGTTAGACGTAATCAAAGTATTGACGGCTGCATCTCTATTCTGGGAAGCTGGGCATGGAGCATGATAGGGCAGGGCCACAGCATCTCCCTTTGGGCCTCTCAGTCTGGTACACAGTCTGGACCATGCTGACTCTTCTGTCCCATGAGGAGACCCTAGATTTTGGGTTGAAACGTCGAAAGATGGGAGAAATGGTAGTTTGCGTTTTTGTTTATATTTTATCTCATTAAGGACAAAGCACTACTTAAGCATGCCATAACAATTCTGAAAGCAAGTGAAAGTTTTGAGATCTATAAAACTGTTTTAAAGAGCAAAAAGGTGAGGATAGTTGTTTGTTTTTCATGGATTATGGCCAGTTCTTTCTTGTTAGTGGTTCTTGAAAGTGATGCACTGTTAGAAATTGAAATAATGTCTGCTGGACATGTGACTCACTGAAGGGATGATGGGAAATTGGTCAAGGAATTATAGAAACTTTTGAGCAACAGATCCCTTTGTATCTTCTGGCATAAGTTACTCTCCTTCTCCCTTTGCTCCTAGAATTTCACCTGAGCATCCCTTTTCTGCTTTACTGCATCAAGGAAATTTGGGCTCCATTCTGATTTTTGAAAGTCACTTACAGGAAACAAACCTATGAATCAAGGATTCAATGGAGTGACCTAATTGCTAGTCTAGGCTTCCTGCCCCTGGCAGCCCACCAAACCATTCACTTCTTCAGAAGATTTCTTTATAGAAACTGTGAGTGCTAATGATTTGCAGCTGTGGCTGAGCTGGCTGACGGGCTCAACCTAGGAGTCTGGCCCACAGGCCAGCAGATACAGTTCCTCACTGACTCCGATGAAAAGCAAAGATGGAGGAATGTGAAGATGGTATGGAGCGAAATCTCAGAAAAATCCCATTAGAGATGTATTTTCTACCTAAAAGCAGCCAATGGCGGAGCTGTTTGTTTTGGAGAAAAAGGACCAGCGGGAATTGCTGAACATAATAAAAAGTTATGATCAGCGAGGGAGGATGAAGGAAGGGACAAATGAATCACCGATCTGAGGCGTTCATCTAGGAAGAAAAGCAGTAGCTCCCAAGCTGGTAGGTTGGAGGTGAGGGAACAGCCCATTCCAGGAACAACAAGGCGCAGAAGCGCTACCCCTGCAAGTATCCTTTGATAGGAATGGGGCAGAGAGAGCTACCCAAGAAGGAAGCAGGAATGGAGGCCTGGGACTGAGTGTCATCTGCAGGACATTCAGCCATGCACCTGAGAAGACCGCCCTGACAACAAAAAGACCTAAAAATACTACAGTCTACCTTTCCTTAAAAACAATTTTTAAAATTTATTTATTTATTTATTTGATATAGGGTCTTGCTACGTGGTTTAGACTCATGGTGTTCATCCTATCTCAGGCTCTCCAGCGCTGGGATGACAGGCCTGCACTACCATGCCCAGGGTTCCCCGGCTGGTGTGGTGATCAAACTTAGGTCCTTGGGCTTGCCAGGCAGGTGCATAGACTACTTAGCTATGTTCCCAGCCCCTATACCTTTTCTAAACAAAGATAAAATGAGCTGAGTTTGAGGAAGTAGGAAGTCAAGAGAGCTGTCTGCTTTACTCTATCATTTTTTTGGGTGGGTTGAAACCCAAAGGGCCATAGTTTAATAGTTTTTATAACATTAATGACTTTTCTTGGACTTTTGAGAACCTACATGTTATGGTTTATGTCTAGCTGTCTCCTGAAAGCTCATGCAATCATGGGGCGGGAACTTCTAGTGTTTGAGACTTGACTCATGATCCACTGGGATTATGTGTTTTAGTACTGATGGGATTATGGGTCTGAGTACTTCTGGGATTATGGGTGCGGCCTGAGGTGGATAGGCTGAGGCAAGTGCCTGAATGTAATATAGAGACAGAGAGATAGACCCAAGCTGTTGCTCTCTGCTGCCCTGGTTGGTCAGTTGCTTCTGTTCTGCCACTAGGAACTGCTGCTCTCTGCCATGTGCCACTCAGCCTTCAAGCTGGCTGAATATGGACTGAAACTTCCAGTAACAGTAAGCTAAATAAACTTTTCCTTCCTTCACTTTGAGTGTCGGGTATTTGTCCCAGCAACAAGGAAAAAGTGACTAAGACACTATATATGCTCAAAAACCTAAGCTTTTAAGTGCATGTCAATTAGGCTATGCTAGTCGTTCAGATGGGGCTAGATCTATTGTAGTCAGTTCTTATGTGGCTCATAGGGGTTTTAAAAAAATCCTCAAATAATGATGCTTAGAGAAATTTAAATTTTTGTTTTCCAAAGTTGAGTTGTATAAAATAAACCTATTTTCCATAAAGTAGAGACAATATGGGAACTCACCATTAACTCTGGGGTAACAGCTGCAAGGTGGTTGTTCTCTATGGCACAACAAGCTGTCTCTTGGGTTTTCTAGTTGTATAGACTTCTGAATCTACTTTCTCTCCTTAAGAGAGCCCTGTCAATTCCCACCACATATCAACCTACTGAGGCGCTGGTCCTCTGTCAGAGCTATCCTATCATTGTTCTCAAAAGGAATGAGTATGAGCTTTAGGAGGCTTAGATTCAATAGCCTCCAACATCACAAGCTTCACTGGTGGCACACTGCAATTGCAAAACCTTTGACTATGTATGTATCTGCTTTCTCTTAGTCCAAAGAGAAGTATATTCTTTCCTTTTTTTTTTTCTTTCTTTCTTTTTTCTATGCAACATCAATAGGGAGGTGGGTCATACCCACACACTGCACTCTATAGAATGACTGTGAGGACAATATGCAATATGTCAACTTTCAAAGAAAAGAAGGGGGAAAAGAAAAAAAAAGAAATG
>PVJA010054338.1:0-11621 GCA_004027025.1 Myocastor coypus
AAAATAATAAATAAAATTTTAAAAAACCAAAAACAAACAAACAAAAATACCATACACTGAACGGCATATACGCAACAGAAATTTATTCCTCCCAGTGCTGGATGCTAGAAGCCTAGGATCGAGGCGCGGTAGATGGCAAGTTTGGTAAGAGTCAATTGGCTGCTTCACAGTTTGCAGTGGCTCACTGCATCCTCATAGGCTAGTGGAGCAAGGAATTTCATTTGCTTTCTTTATCATAAGATTATTAATCTCTGTAATGAGGGCTTTACAGTCCCAATGTAACCAGCTCCCACAGGTCCACAATCTGGGATAGGTTTCAACATATGGAACTGAGGAGACACAGGACTGTCTCTTGCATTGGCTCCCCTAGCAAATATTATTCTCTGTCCCTCTCCACAA
The DNA here is from genome assembly GCA_004027025.1 of Myocastor coypus. Classification (NCBI taxonomy): domain Eukaryota; kingdom Metazoa; phylum Chordata; class Mammalia; order Rodentia; family Myocastoridae; genus Myocastor; species Myocastor coypus. The sequence goes on from PVJA010054338.1 coordinate 400, forward strand.
CCTTATCTAATGGCCTTAAGTACAATGAAATAAGGACTGCTGGTCCTCTAAATAGTTTAAAAGCAGAAGATTGCAATCTACCTGGGCAGAAAGGAAGCAGGCGATCAAATAGGAAGGCAGGTCAGTCTCCACAACAGTCTCAGTAAAAATGAGCTTGGAGCTCAGAGGTCCATTGGATCGGCCACACAGCACAGGCCGGGAGCCTAGCAAGGTGGTCAGGAAAATCGGTTGGAGGAGAAACCTTCTACCTCTAAGTCTGTGACCCTGTGCCTCATTAGTCCAGCCTCAGCTTCTTTACTTATACGAAAAGAACTGTAATGCCTACCTCATGAAGGTTTAATGAACACAAAGTAGGATAACACGTGTAAAACGTTCTGCGTGGTTTCTGGCATATCCTGACTGCTCTCTCTGTAAACAGTAGCTTCTGCTATCCATCACTAAGGTAGGCAAATAGCAGATGATCTCAGTGAAACGGGATATGTTCTGATGCTTTTCTTAGCAACTCCTGCTTCACCCTGCTCTGATCCTTCTCATACTTCTGATCAGTACATTGTTACAACAGTCTCAGAACTATATATAAACTATAGAAAGAGTTTACACATGCATATGTGTAAATACAAAATTATTCCATAGAGTTAAGGACAGACTTGCTTGCCTGAATTAATGCATGAATTGCACATCTAAAATTAAGAATTGTATTCTGGTGGAGCGCAAATAGTTCACAATGCCCTATAATTTATTTCAAGTTCAACTTAGGATGTAGCTAATAGTAGACCACTTGCCTAGAACCACTTGGGCTCAATTTTTTAGTGCCACAAAAAAAAAAAATTCAACTTCTATTTATTGAACACCTACTATACTTGATGCCACACAGCAGTCAAAAGTATAAGAAATTCCCTAGTCATGAAATCATTTAGCACAAAAATTTCCTTCAATGTTTTTGCTATGAATATCAATTAATAGTTATTACATAAAAAAATGCATCCTGTAGACAAATATATTTCAATTGCATTGACTTAAACAAGTGTTTGTAGGGTTTTTCTTGACGCTCCAGCTTCCCAGAACCTTGGTAATATGCCTGTGTGTTCCAAAGCTCTCAGGGCAGTACAGCTGAAATATTTCCCAAACTACTGAGCTTGTAGAGTTCTTTGCCAGTATATTATTTCATAGGTTTAGTGTTCTACTTTAGGAAACCTTGGATTAGAGAACTACAACTAATACATGCATGAGTCCAAAATACATTAAATGAAGTTCAATATCTTATAAAAGAGACGAATATTCAAGTTAGGGCTAAGATATCCTGGAAAGGCACCAGGGAAATGTTTGGTTTGAAACAGGTCTAAGGGACAAGTGACATGCCCTGTAACTGGTGCACGGGAGAGAACAGTCCCTTTGGCATGTGTTATGGCTTGTATCTAGTTGTCCCCGCAAAGCGTCATGTAAATCATGGGGCAGTCAATCGCGCAGCTCAAGGACTAGGGCGGGGATTGAGGGGCGGGGCCAGAGAGACACCAACCAGTAAACTGACAGCATGCGCTTCCCCTGGCCCCTCAGCCTGGCGACCTCTTTTGGAGGTATAAGCAGATTAATGTCTTGAAGCCTCCAGTAACTTTGAGCTAAATAAACCTATCTTTCCCTAAGCTCGTGTATTGGATATTTGTCCCAGCAACGAGAGAAGAGTAACGAAGACAGCATGTCTAACACGAATCAACCAAGGAGCTAGACTACAAGTGTGAAGTCGGGATCAGCCCGGTTGGGTCTGTTCACACCTGCAGATAATTCCCAGAGAATGGAGAAGGGTGGAGCCATGACACAGCGTAGCTAGAAACCACAAAACAGAGCCCCTGGAGGCAACTGAGCAGGGTTTGATCCGTACTTCAGGAAGAAAATCTAACAAAAATGTGAGATGACAAAGGAGGGTCAGAGAGATAAGAAGGTAGGCAAAGGTTATCTCATGAATCTCAGCAAGAAGTAAGCTGTCCAGAACTGAGGAGATGGTAGCAAGAAGGGGGGCCAAAGCACGTCACAGAGAAGCATTTCGGAGATAAAGTTTAGGTGACGTGACAGCATCTGTATGTTTCACCATATTGAGTGACATCCTTTTATATCCTAAGGGGTAAAGGCAAGCACATTGCACTGGGGAGACTGAGCCCAGCTTATGTGGTTCTTGCCAGCAGCCTGTGGGTTAAAGGAAGATGAGGAAGTGGCTAATGGGTGGGGATGGAAATGCTCACAAGGGAAGATTTCTCTGGGAGGAACCAATGACAGAAGGGCAGGTGCTTCTGACAGCTCAAAAGGTGATTATTGGATGGCGTTAAACACGGTGAGGAATAAAATTCAATGTGCCATTTTCTTCCTCGACACTTTCTATAGTTGGAGGACCCCCCTCCCCCACAAACCAGCACTCTTAGAATTTATTTATTTTATTTTATTGATTGATTGATTGTCTTTTTGAGACAGGGTCTCGTTGTGCAGTTAAGGCTGGCCTTGAGCTCACTTTGGTAGCCCAGGCTGGTCTCAAACTCGCACAGATCCTCCTGCCTCAGCCTCCCGAGTGCTGGGATTACAGGCATGCATCATCACGCCCGGTACTCTTAGAATTTAAAGTCCTTCCCCCCACCAAAAAAAAAAAAAAAAAAAACCTATTTTAAAATCGTTTCTCTGGCTATATATAAACAGACCCTTTTTTGCATAAAGTCCCAGGTCTGTGTGGTCTTGCTGACTAATTGGATGAGGTGCAGCTTATGGCGCTGGAGCCTAATTGTTCAAAGGGGCAGCAAACTCTCGCAGGGCTCCTGACCTGGATTCTGCCGGCTGGAGGTGGCGCAGCCACTGTGGTCTCTGGTGAGCCAGGCTGCACTGAGGAGCCCTGTACTCCATCCGTCACAGGGAGACCTTGCTGCCCCATACGGTGGTGGCAGATGTTTTCCTCCTTAATTGTTGAAGATTAAGTTTTGCAAAGCAGAATGTAAAAACACTTCCCCCAGGCAATTACGGCCAACCAATTCAATTCGCAGGCCTCAAAAAGAAGGATGATGTCTATAACACCCTCCCTTTTCCTTGACAGTAAATTGTGTTCTCCTGAGCTTGTTTAGTCACACATGGATTGAAGCTGCCTTAGCACTTCACGGGCTGTCCAGTTATCTACACCAGAGCTGTTGTGTGTGCCACAGCATGGAGGCTGCAAGATTCTGTCCTGGAAGAACTTGGGCTTGCATGAACTCATTTATTTAAATCCTGGGGCCCGGCGGGATGGCTCAGTGGATGTCTAAAGCGCCTGCTTGGGGAAGCTTGGGTGGCTTCAGGGTCCGCGGTTCAATCCCTGGCACCACATGCTGCACCAGCCCTGCCCTTGGGGCGGACTGAGCTGGCCATAAAAATGAGTGGATAGACAAAGGTTCTGAAACAAGAATAAAAATTATAAATAAAATTAAAAATTCTAATAAATAAATAAATAAATAAATTCTATTTGTCTGTCTGCCTGTCTGGATGTATAGTTTCAACATTCGAGTACTATGCATTCTGCTTGAGGCAACAAAAGAAATAGATTCAAATGTTCAGAAAATGCTATCCAGAACCAGGAATGGTGGTCTACACCTATAATCCCAGCAATCAGGAGACTCAGGCAGGAAGACTACAAGTTTGAGGCCAGCCTGGGTTACATAGCAAGACCCTGTGTCAAAAAACAAAAGAAACAAACAAAAAAAAACAACCAAAAGATAACTTCTAAATTAAAGGAATCGGGGCCCGACGGGATGGCTCAGTGGTCTAAAGCGCCTGCTTGGGGAAGCTTGGGTGGCTTCAAGGACCACGGTTCAATCCCGGGCACCACATGCTGCACCAGCCCTGCCCTCGGGGTGAGCTGAGCCGGCCATAAAAAATGAGTGAATAAACAAACAAAGGTTCTGAAACAAGAAAAAAATAATAAAAATAAATAAATAAATAAATAATTCTAAAAAAAATAAATTAAAGGAGTCAAAAAAGTGCTCTTCACATTGCTCTGGAAAGATAAGTAAATTTAAATAGGAGTGAGAGAACTAATTTAAAAATAAACAAGTGACCAAGAGTCATATTTAGGGTCCAGCATAGGAAATCATATTAAAGGCATCAAATGAAAAACTATATGCAGTTTATACCCAAATTATATGAACAGATGCATAGACTGATCTTGGATTATTTGCATGACTGATAAAACAGCAATGACCCTATTTCTGTTTTATGGGAAATTTACACCATCAGAAAGGGCTTCAAAGAATTAACCGGGCTGCAGAACAATGTGTAAAATCTAATTAGAATTTGAAACACACCCCCCAACACACAAACTCTAATTGTCCTATAAAAGGAAAGAATTGATTTATCAGCAACTGTTCTTAATTAGACAAGTCCACTCTGCTGTCTGGCTGCCCAGCTGGCAGACACAATAATCTTTACACATCCACAATTGGCACAAATGAACTACGCTTCCTTTTACATCTCTGAGTTTGTTTTGGAGGCATATACACAGACCCCCTTGGCTATAATGAGATACATTCTGAATAGTAAATATCAGCTGATTAATGTATGCAATTTAATAACTATTGAAGGAAAAATTATTTGGCTATTGTTAAACCTTAATAAACGTTTTAAATAATAAATAGACCCCTATGAATGGCCAGCTATTAGTGCTCTCACTTGTTGTTATCTACTAATATAACTCTTTAGATTTAATGTGGCATTTGTCATTATTTATTTTCACAGTTGTTTCAGAGAGCTGGGATTGCATTTCTTTTCTCCAGATGCTCAGAATTCATTTCTAACGTTATCAGTGACTCTCCTCTTTCTTGCAACCCCTGGTGATCTCCGCGGAACACAGCTGCAACCTAGGCTTCTTCAAGGAACACCTACTCACAGGAAGCACTGACTTCCAGGTCCTGTCTAGACTCTCGTCTTTCGGACAGGCAGCTTTGATTTGGCTTCCATTGCAGCACTGTTTCTGAAAGTTTGAACACCTGTGAGTCCTGAGAACGATGAGCACCTGTGGAGGAGCCTTTTGCCGTGGGATTCATCAGAAATGAGAACTCTTCTCCTCCGCTCTTTTGTAACAATGAGGAGATTGAAGGGTGCATTTAATGAGCAGGAGTCTGACGCATCAGAGCACAGCATGGGGTTCACAGTACCTATGTCCTGGAGACTGGATCCCAGACCCCCACTGGAGCATCTTTTCCACTTGAACCCTCAGAACAGATCTTGGCTCCTTTAAGAGCCTCCAGTGAGAATTCAATAATTGTCTCTGTGGAAAGTATGAGTTCCCCCTAGTGCAGCGTGATAAATCATGGATAATAATAGCTCTTTCGAAAATAATCCTTAGGCAGAAGCAAAAATCCAACTGAGAAGGTTGTTCTGAGTCAAATTGTGGGACCTGGATCTATCTTTTCTTTAGCTCTATAAATACAGCTTCCTTTGTCAGACTATTGACATAATGTATGATTATTACTATTCAGCTCTTATTTCCTCAATGTCTATATTTTGGTTCCTTTATTTCTCGCAAAGCCTCCATTCAGCGTGCTGGTTGGCCACTGACTGTCCACTTTGACCTTTATAGCCTGGTTACAGTTCCAGGTCTTTCCCCCTCTTACCACCAAGACGCATGCAAGAGACTTCTAGAAAGGACACCTTAGCGCTGGAGCAGATCCGGGTCTCTGTGTGACCCTGGAGCTCCTCCCTTGGTGGCAGCATCCCCAGAGCTGCTCCCTCCACACACCAGCCATAAACTCCGCAACACTCCTGATATCATTTTCACAACATAAGAGCAAACTGAACTTTTCCTGTTCATGGTAGGGGACCACTGGCATCCTTCCTGCCACGCACCGCCATTTTAAGCAACCCACCATCTTGCATGGACTCAGATCAAAGTGATTGCCTTGGCAGAAATCTGAAATTTTGCCAGAAGTGTCTGTCTGCTGATAGTGACTGGTTGTTCTGTTCACACTTGTGATTTTCATGGAGATCATGGCACTGTCTGCAAGGTCTAGCATCCCACTCTGAAGGTACGTGGTCTTCTACATTTCTGCCACCAAATATCACCTCTTCTCTTGGGAATGGGTTCCCGTAAGTGTGTATGTCATGTTGTGACAGCGAAGCACTTAATCATCAAACCTAAGTTTCCAAGACCCCAGGTTATTGCCTTACCCATAAGTTCCTGCCTTCCTTCTTTTTGATTTATGAAGCAACCCAAAATCATAATTCTATTTTAAAAGATCATAAGGCAGATTGTTTCATTTTTCTCCTTTAGAGTATAATTATTCCTAATTCTACAATTACTTTGCAAAGTGACAGTGTAGTGATTAAGATCACTTGCTTTTAGCAAATTTTTCTTATCACCAAACTCTCTTAAAATTTTACTTCCTCCAAAAATTATGATGTTGTTGGGTAGTTTTTGTTTGACAATTTTGGGACTTAAAAATTCTTTGTGACTAGTTCCCCTGTACTCCACCACATGTATAATTATAATTAATTGCTTCTCTGCACATTTCTCTTCTCTCTGGAAGGAAAGAAATCGATTTTTGGTTGTTTATTTTTTATATATATAAGAACACTGGAGAAACAGGGAGGGGCCCTTTTCCTCGGTAATTGTTCAAGGGCAGTGCCAGGTTTCAGAACCAGCAATCAATCTTGCACATGTGTACACATGCACACACACACACACTCACATGCAGTCATTATGCCTAATGGTATGTGCTTTACAAATGTGCAACTTGATACCGCTATGTCTTTGATCTTCTCTAGATCCCAAGTCATGTCCAAGGCCCAAGTCACAAAAAAACTGGGAAGACAAGCAGTCTGATCCATCTAAAGTGTGTCCTAGGGGCCCCATCACCTATTCTGTACATGGAAGACATAGAAAATTGAGCTAAACAGTTTGGCAACCTCACCCCACTCTAAGCTGTAACTGAGCATGAAAAATAAAGCTTAGGCCAGAAGCCCTGTGCCCACAGAGCCTTTGGCTATCAGCAGAATAGACTTACCTGGCCATTAGCCATTATCACAGCTGAACTTGCCTCTTCTCTTGTTTTGTTTTGTTTTGTGTTTATTTGTTTTCCACAACAGTTTAGTAGAACAGTTGCAATAATTAATGCAGTGCATATTGTTGTCTTCATAGTAGTTGTTCAGAACGCAAGATGCAGACATGTTGTTTTGTTTAACCACCATTAGTACAAATCTTTCTTCTCATTGAACTAACAGAAAGTAGCTGTATATGTAGCTCAATACTCCATAACAGTAGTGGATTATCAGAAGAACTGGCAATGTCAGAAGTTGTTGACTTGAGCCTTTTACAGCTCAGAGAATTCACCTCGGCTTGAGGTAGTCATTGTAGCTTTAGAGGAAAGAACCATGTTTGCTTAGCCAATTATAGTGGATGGCTCACAGAAAAATAAGTAGCCTGGCATTTGATGGAGACCAGAAAGATGAATAATTCTTCATAGCTGGGCCTCTTAATTATCTGGCATTCAACGAACTCTAGTTAACCTTTCCTTCATTATTTCTGAACTCTGCTTCTGACTTTGGACAATAGAATGTGAAGCTGAAGGCTGAGGAACATATCATCACACCTTTTGCAGAAGGACGGTGCCTGCAGACATGTGGAACTACTGCTTTAGCAGACCACAGAGATAGATAATAGCCTACTACTGCTCTGTGTGCATGTGAATGTCTACACATGAGCACGTGCATTTGCACTTGGCTGTGTGTGTCTTGACTGCTCTAAGTCCTTCCTAGATGTTGGCCTCCCATTTCCCTACTGAAGCAGGTGGAAAGTTTCAAGGACCATTTCACAAGGGTTGAACGTCAACCACAAACCTATTCCTGTGCAAAACTTCAAAGAAAGTCACAGAGCTAAGAGGCACTGTTGTTTCCCTTAATAGTCTAATATCTCACGGGAAAATATAGGTCAGATCCCTACTATGTGCCTCAAATTGCTCTCCATGAGATAAACAGATCCAGAAAATGGAGAGATGACCCTTCATCTTGAGTATCAAAGACTTTTAGGGCAAGAAATAATTTGGCATACACATGACATATATGGCACATGTATCAGAGAGAGAGAGAGAGAGAGAGAGAGAGAGAGAGAGAGAGAGAGAGAGAGAATAAGAGATAAGCAATTAGAAAAGAAAATAGGGCCAGATGCTACCATGAATGAGAGTTGAGATGTGAACTCTAATTGCTTATGCTCCAGGCCCCATGGCTTGGCAGGGTACAGCTATAGTCCTTTTTTTAATACTTCAAATAAACCACCTAAGACGCAGCAATAGTTCTCTACTGAACTGCTACTGTTGCTAATGCTATGACTTGCATTTGAGCAAGACTTACCCCGCTTTCTTTGTGCGACCTCCTCTCAAGTTTTGATCTCCTTTAAAGTCTGCCAGCCCAAGCACCACAAGGACAAACGTGTGTCCTGGGAATGGCTGGTGACCCGTCACGTGTGCATTTGCACCCGCAGTGTTTCAGAGTGGGCAGCTGATGGCCTTCGGCTGGGAGGGCATACGTCTTCCTGTGAACTTGCCTGCCTCGGTTCTTCCATTAATGAGCCCGAGAGTCAACCCCACAGCAACTAAGGTGCCACGCGCCTCCCTGCTCCCCTCGGCCTCCCCCCTCAATGTCACATAGGGGAGCCCCAAGGGCCCAGCTGGGCAGGGAGAGGCGTTCCCCCTGTCTCTCTGTCAAAAAATAAAATAATAATAATAATAATAATGGTGATGATGAAAAGTCCATTATGGCTGGAGGGCGAAAAATAACATTTTCATTGTAAAGTCTGTGTATGGTATCAAGACATCTTCCAATGGAAAATGATGAACTTGCACATCGGGAAGTGCAAAGACTATTTAATGAAAGCCTTTAAGAAGATCAAACTTAATCATAAGATGTTAAAATATGTATATAACAGCAGATAAGAGTAAGTTTGGCTGCATGACCAGAATCTAAAATCAGGAAAGAGCCTTTTAGGTCTTCCAAGACACAGGACAAAGGAAGTATGCCGCTTTTGTTTCACTAAGCAATCCAATTTATTCACTCTAGTGTTAGACAAGAGTTAAACAGCATGGTCCACCAAATAACTAGGACCTGAAGGTGCTCTTCCTGTCCCTCATTGTCCTGAGAGTTGGTTATTGAATGCTCCTGCTTTCTTATTCTGCTTCATTATATACACAACTTTTAAAAGAGGGAGGGAGAGAGAAAGAGATAGAGGAGAAATTCCACAATATATGAATGAGTAAGGACTATGGAAAGAATACCGAGGGACTGAGAAGGAGAGGTGGGAACCCTTGTACTAAACCTCCTGTAATCCCTGATTTCATATATGAGCAGGCCAGTATTAGCTTCACAGAAGGCCCCAGGGGACAGTGGAACACAGAAATACAAAGGTAACCCTTAGAAAAATACAGAGGAGAAAACAAGAGAGAGTTTATGATCATTGACTTAAAATGACTCAAGGTCTTCATGCCAAAAATAGTCATTTCTTCCTTCACTAATACACCAGCATGATGGTAGACCACATGTACAGTGATGCGTGTTCTGAGTGATGCATGATGGGGAATCATTAATGCTCAGCATGATGGGAAATTGCTATGACTAAACACTGAATACACACGTTGTGTGAGCCAGCAACTTTCTTAAGGCATGTCTAGTTCTGTCAGTAGCCTCTCCATAAAGGCCTCCTCCAGCTCAACATAACAGAAAGGAAGAGTAACTTGATCTGGTCATAAAGCTAAGAATAAAAACCTAACTCAAATAAGCATCTTACAAAGGCTTTGTTCTTCATAGTGGCAAATAATTTCTAACCCTTTCCAAACATGAGATCCTTTTTCTATAACCAAAAGACAATTTTAGAAGTTTTAAGGAAGAGCAGTCTGTGGATACTGCCTACACAGTGTTTCTCAACCTTTCTAATGCCGTGACCCCGCAATACAGTTCTTCATGTTGTGGTGACCCCAATCCAAAACATAATTTTGGTGGTTACTTCAAAACTGTAATTTTGCTACAGTTATGACTGAGAATGTAAATACTCGATATGCGTTATGTATTCTCATTGCTACAAATCAAACATAATTTAAACATAGTGATTAATCACAAAAACAATATTTAAATATATCTTGAGAAATATTTGTTACTAATTCCAATAAATACCATTTCACCATGGCATAGCATGGGTTTAAGTATGTATTTTCCGATGGCTTTAGGCGACCGCTGTGTTTTGGTCGTTCGACCCCGGCCGGGGTCTCCACCCACAGGTTGAGAAATGCAGGCGTACAGGTAGATCCTTCACATGCCCTTATGTTCATCAGCTCCTGGCAGCTCTCAGCAGCCCAAACACTGCCATCCTTCATCACAAAGAACTTGGAACAGAACCATTTTTTGAAAAAAGTGAGAATGTATCATGGCCTTGGCTTTTCAGACTACAGTTCCTCTGTCTGTCTCTGCTACAGAACAGGAAGAATCCATAGGTAAGCAGACCAAAGCTTTAACAGCCTTCCTGCCCCTCATGGCCTCCTCTCCAGCTGAGCATTTTATTTGTTTATTTATTTTCATGGCCGGCTCAGCCTGCCCTGAGGGCAGGGCTGGCACAGCATGTGGTGCCGGGGATTGAACCTCAGTCCCCTTCAGCCGCCCAAGCTTTCCTAAGCAGGCGCTTTAGACCACTGAGCCATCCTGACGGGCCCATCCAGCTGAGCATTTTACCCTTCCATAAAGTCTCCTTCCTCTAACACATTGTTTTTCTACCAGTCATTCTCCAGGCTCTCCAAACTAAGGCAACTGCTTACCAATGGAGTGACCTTTCACCTGTGGCATAAGCTATGAGGTCATTTCCTAGCCAATGATGCTTTCCTAGGGAGGAATGGGTCTGTGTGCAATTGAGTGGGTGGCTAAAAACATAAAATGGAGACCCAAACAGCACCACTGGGAGCTGAGCCTGTGCGCCTGCCGGGGGTAAGCTGACTGCGCCCCTCTGCCCCGCCTCTGTGTTCCCACGACTAACTTCCTGTTCCAGCCCAGACCTAAACCGCACCGCTGGGAGCTGAGCCTGCGCGCCGGCTGGGTCAGGATCCTTGGCCTGCCTTCCCTTTCCCCTCCCCCCCCCTTTTTTTTGAACCCCGCCAGCCCAAGCTACAGCACCGAACCCATCAAATAGCCCGTTTGGCAACCGATCTGGTCCACGAGCCTACCAGGACTATTCAATCCCAAAGCTCCAC
>PVJA010054339.1:0-10000 GCA_004027025.1 Myocastor coypus
GAACTGTTGTTAGTGTCAGCCTTCGGGACGAGTCACGGCCATTGCTTGGCCATTTTGCTTTCTGTGAAAGCCTGAGAGAATGTTTTTCTCTGGGTGACTCTCCTTAGACGCACTATAGTTCATTCATCCCTTTCCTCTGAGGTCCCATAATCTCCTTGACCAGAAAATTTGGGACACCTCTGAGTTATAGGATATTACAATATCCTGGGTCTTTATTGACCTTGAAGGGCTAGGGCCAAAATATTGGCTATCCTTATAGCCCTTCTTTTTCTCCAATTTTTGGTCTGTTGACTTACATTCGTAACCCTCCAGCAGAAAAGCTTTGTGATACTATTACTCTACCAGAATTCTTGTGATGCAGCAATATAGCAAGGAAAATTTATAGCACGAAGAGGCTCAAAGCTTTCCTCTCAAGCACACGGGAAGAAAGTAAAATGAACCTAATGCAAATAGAAAGGCGGCAGCAACCAACAGCGGAAATCAATGAACTTAAAAGCACAAAAACAACAAAAAATGACTGGCTTGTAAAGCCAATGTTTTGAAAAGATTAATAGTATGAACAAAGCTTTAGCAAGCAAAAAAGCTCAAAGGTGGAAGATACAAATCATTAATATTGGGAGCACTGCAGAAGAACTTCCAGATATCAAAGGATAAAAAAGAAACACTAAAAGCAATTACGCATAGATTTGACTTAGATGAAATACACCAGTTCTTTGAAAATCCCAAACTTCCATGACTCACCCAATATTAGAGAAGAGAACTGACTTCATAATGTTAAAACTCCCCCAGAAGAAATCTCTGGACTCAGATGGTTCACTGAAGACTTCTGCCCAGTGTTTAAAGAGCTATAAACCCAACTGTCTAGACTCACTTCACAAAAAAAGGAGTACTTCTCCTTTGTTTGTTTTTTTTTTCTTTGCTTGTTTTGATGGCTTGTTTATTTTTGAGACAAAATAAATATCTCTCTATGGAGTTTATGCTGACTTTGAACTCCCTGTATAGCCAAGACTAAACTCGAACTCATGGGATCCTCTTGCCTCAGCCTTCCAAGTGCTGGGGTTAGAGATATACCCTACCACACCAGCTAGGAATACTTCGTAACTCATTTTATGAAGCTAAAAATATTCTCATGCTAAAATGAAAGTGAACAGATATATCTTTGTTGTTATTGTTGTTTTGTTTTGTTTTTGAGACAGTTTTGTTATGTAGGTCAGGCTGGCCTTGAACTTACTATGCAGCTCAGGCTGGCCTGAAACTGGTTCTCCTGCCTCAGCCTCTCAAGTCCTGGGACTACAGGAATGTGCCCCCATGCCCAGCAGCTATTTGTTTTAAAACTAAAACATATGATCTAAGAATTGTACTACTGAACATTTCTCCTAGAGGAAGGAAGATACATTTCTTCCAAATTGTGCACATGAACATTGATAGTGGCTTGATTGGTAGAAGCCAAGAACTAGGAAACAAACCAGGAGTTCTTCTGTCTTGGTTACTCTTCTCTCATTGCTGGGACAAATACCTAACATGCAAAATGAAAGAAGGAAAGATTTTCTTGTTCATTTATTTATTTTTGTGGCCAGCTCAGCCTGCCCTGAGGGCAGGGCTGACACAGCATGTGGTGCCGGGGATCGAACCTTGGTCCCTGCAGCCACCCAAGCTTTCCTAAGCAGGCGCTTTAGACCACTGAGCCATCCTGCTGGGCCCCAAGGAAAGATTTTCTTAACTCACAGTTAGTGAAAGTTTCAGTCCATACTCATCTGGCTCCAAGACGATGGCAGCAGTTCATGGTGGCAGAATACAACAAAGAGCCGAGGAGCAACAGCAGCTGTGGAATCTATCAAGCCTCTCTCTCTTCCCTCCGCACCAACTGCAAAGATCAAGCTCCTCTGAGGAAGTGGTGCTGTGAAGCTCAGAACTCCTCCAAGGAAGTATAGTGCACAAAAGCCTTCCCCAACCTCTTTATATACCCTTTTAGTGCTGAGTCACTCTAGGGCTGGCCCCTATGCACCAGGAATGCGATGGCCCAAGCTCTTGACACCTCAAGTTGACACAGTGTGTCAACCAACACAATCCACCCCTTGTCAATTTGACATACATTTTTAAACCAGTCTCCAGCTACAGAGACATGCTTATAACAACATAAACATAACAACTTCAACATTATAACAGAACTTTAACTGTCATTAAGAATAACAGATTTTTTTTTTTTTGTCTTTTTGAGACAGGGTTTCAGTATGCAGTTCAGGCTAGCCTTGAGCTCACTTTTGTAGTCCAGGTTGGTCTCAGACTCACACTGATACTCCTGCCTCAGCCTCCCAAGTGCTGGGATTACAGGCATGTGCCACCACACCCGGCTAAGAATAATAGAACTTTAACAATCCTTAAGAATCACTATTAAGTCTATCAACATCATATTACGTGAGAAGCATGACATTGTGTCCTTGCCCCCCCAAGACTCATGTACATCCCTTTATTCAAAGGTCACTTAGTCTATTTGTAAGAGTTGCCAAAGTCCTAGCAGTTTCAGCATTGCTAAAAAGTCCATGTCTCAAGATCTAATGCAAACTCTTAGCTGTGAAGTCCTGTACAAATGAAAAGTTGAACACTTCCAGCCTTAAAAGACACATGATAAACATTATCATACCGAAAGATATACACAGGAGGATGCAAACCATTGGGACCAAAACAAGTCCAAAATCAAGAAAGGCAAACATTAAGTCCTGCAGTTCCATGTGGAACATCCAAAGCAATCTGTAAGGAGTTGTGAACTCCAAAAGCCTTGCATGGCTCCTTCCCTACAGCACTTCTGCTGGTAGTGTCCATGGTTTTTCTCTGGGGCTGGCTTTGCTCTCACCTTGCAGCTTTCCTCAGATAATCCACATTCCTGGTTTTTTTCAAACTTCTGGGATTTCCACTGAATAGGCTTTTCCCTCTCTGCTTCATATACTGCCCTCTCAGGGGCACACTGCCTAGCCTCCCAGGCCTTCTGAAATCTAGAAGGAAGCTTCTTAGCCTCAGAACTCCTGTATTCTGAATGCACTTAAAACCAGTGCCATGTGGATGATGCCAAAGGCTGCTGCCAGCTGGAGCAGTAGCCAGGCTTTCTTATCTCTTGGCTGTAGAGGGTTGAATGCCTGGATTTCTGAGCACTCTGATCTGATTCTGAGGAGCAAATTCTCTATGTCAATGCCATTCTGGAATCTTATGTGGTGTCCATTCTGGAATATGGGGCTCTGTAGCTTTCTCCTCAAAGAAAAGTTCCTCACTCTTGAAATTCTGAGGCTGCAAAGGGCAAGAACCTGCCACCTCCTGTGATGCCCTCTGGACATCTTTTCTATTCTCCTGTTCCTTCTGGGCAATGGAAATCTCAACTCTATCTTTTCAGTCCACAGCCTTCCTGATGCTCCCTTTCTAACCAAGCTCATAAATTTTAAATCATCCTGTGGGGCTCCTTGCTCTTGACTTCCAACATATATCTGACTAAATCCTCCAACAATAGCCATGCCTCAACATTTGACTACCTTGAGATTTCTTTTGCAAGATTAACTAGTTCACTGCTCTTAATCTCAGTCTCAGGCAAAATCTCTGGACAGGAGCAAAATGCAGACAAACTTTCTTCCAAGCTATAACACAAATCATGTGGAGTCCAACAACCAATGCAGTCCTTCCCAGCAGAAACCTCCTCAGGCTGGTCTTTACAAGCAGGCTTTCTTTCTATCAGCAATCTGGTCTTCTGAGCTCTAATCAGAATCTCTCATACAGAAGAGCTGAAGGCATTCCAGCTCTTCACTAGTAAATGGCCTCTCAAAGCCTTTCCTATATCTTCCCATAAGCTGTTTCCAAAAGCTCATAATCCATATTGTCAGGTATAGTCACAGCAAAGACTCCACACCTCTGGTACCAAAAACTGTCTCAGTTACTTTTTACTCATTGCTGGATTGCTGGGACAAAATACCCAACACACAGGGTTGATAAGATAGCTCAGGGGACTAAGTGCCTGCTTTGGCAAGCACAGGGACCATGATTCGATCCCCAGTCTCATGTGCCATGCCAGCCCCACCTCTGGGGCCTGCTGAGCCAGTGACTGAGTCTGGGTGTGGTGGTGCACACCTCTAACCCCAGCCCTGGAGAGGCTGATAACAGGAGAATCACTCTAAGTGCAAGCTGTATAGTGAGACTCTACCAAATACATAAATTAAAAAAGAAAAAAAAAATACTCAACACCCAAAATGAAGGAAGGAAAGGTTTGTTTAGCTCACAATGTGCAGAGGTTTTGGTCCATACTCCGCTGGCTCCAAGCAGAGGGCAGCAGCTCATGGCAGCAGAAAACAAAGAAGAACTGAGGAGGAGCAGCACCTGTAGTGTCTATCAAGCCTCTCTCTCTTCCCTCCATGCCCACTGCGAAGATCAAGCTCTTCGAAGGAAGTGGGGCATGTAAAAGCCTTCCTCAGATCCTTCATGTACATATCCTCCTTGGACTGAGTCACTCTGGGGCAGGCTCTCCCCGCTGTGGCAGGGAGGCTCCAGCCCCAGGGCATGGAATCAATGAGCTGATCGAGCCAAGCTTTAGACATCTCCGGTTCCCACAAGGTATCAACCATCCTATCTTCAAAATCTCAGCATGTCCATCCTATGGACTCCTCCTGACTGCCCTCAAAAAGGAACAAACTTTAGATACAAGCAACAGCCAAGTGCATGTCCAGAGAATTATGCTGAGTGCAAAAGAGCCAATCTCAAAAGGTGAGAGACTGTAGAGCTACATTTATATAACACTGTCATAATTTTGCATGACAAAATTACGGGAATGAAGGATAGATTGGTGGCTGCCAGGGGCCAAGGTGGGTCTGGGCAGGACATGGGAGAGAAGTATGGGTGGCAGCAAGGGCTGGAGGAGTGCTCTTTGTGACGGAAACGTTCTCTGTATTCACCATCAACACTACTCCTGGTTGTGAGAATTTACGAGAGTTTGCAAGATTTTACCACGGGAGCTGGGGAAGAGAAGACCACACAAGCTTACCGCAAGAGAATCTACAAACATATTTTAAAGTTTTAATTTTTAGAAAGCCAAATAATAACAAACTCCACTTAAGACAGTGGGTGGGTTAGGGACCCCATCACAAAGGGGAGTGGAAGAGATGGTCCATGTTCTGCTTCCCAGATCAGGTGTCACTTTGGAGATGTGCATTATGAGGCCGGGGCTGGTGGCACATGCCTGTAATTCCAGTGCTGGGGAGGCTGAAAACAGGAGGGTCAATAGGAGTCCAAGCTGCGTGGTGAGACCTACACCAAATACACAGAGATGCTTGTTATGGTATTCATAAATAAATGCATAATAGATAAAGGCAGTTATGAAACAGTGATGATAGAGCATCAGGGATGAGGGACAATGGTGGATCTAGTTTTGTGAGCTTGAGATCTGTGGGAGGGAAATAACAGGCAGGCTCCCTGGAGAAGCAGGCTTTGAGCTGCTTTTGCCAGGCCAGTCTAAGGTTCCTTGTGTCCTTTGCTGTCTTGAAGAGAGCCAAGAGACTTCTCAGAGCAGCCCCAGAGCCCGACCCTTGAGTGGTGATGTAATACACAGCTAAGGGAGGGATACCGCAGGCTGTCACGCAGGGCTGGGTGCAGAGGTCAGGATGCACCGCAGATGTGGAAGAGCCAGAGACATATCCGGGAGGCACAGACCTCAAGTCAAAAGATGAAATAAAGCATCCACATAGCTCCCTAAGGATAAACACCAGTGCTTGGTACTGTCACCTTAGGAAATCCAGGAAGGGCCCCTGTTCTGTATTCATGCCCACTTGCTATGTGACTCGCTTCTCCACTTGATCCCGTTTAATCAGCATTATGCTCGTAATCTTATTGGTTGACCATAGTTTTGCCCTACCTCATGCCCACTGTATGATTTCTTATTGTAACCCCACCTTGGGCCTAGCTCATTTGTATGGGTTTGGCTCCATACAAATCCCTAGAAAAGGCAGAGTCCTTGGCAACCTGCTCAGGATCCCTTCTCTCAGACAAAGGTTTTTTTTTTTGTTTTTTTTTTCCCCCAATAAACAGATTCTGCTCTTAACCTCCATTCATGCTTTGATTTTAGAGAACATGCACTCACCCCAAACATCTGGCAAGGTGGGAGCTGCTTTCCCTGTGTCACTGTGGACAGCAGAGCTGTTAGTCCTGTCTCCATGGTATCTTCATGGAACTTGAGTGTGGCTGGAGGAAGTTAGTCACACTTGACTGACACTTGCATCTGTGTAACACTGGTGACCTGTGGTCAGCGGTGGTAGGTTTTCTAGGAAATGAAGGAAATCATTCTTAAAAGTTTGTCATAACTGACAAGTGTCCTATTTATTGTCTTAAGAGAATAACGAGCAGTTTGAGGTGGAGACTGCTGTGCTTCCTGTGGCCTGCGGACCTTCTGGGCTGTGGTAGACACTTAGCATTATTTTGCTTAATGCCTTTTCCCAGGAAACAATGGAGACATCCATAAAAAATGATTTGTTCACTTTTGGATGAAGAACGCTACCGTGATTCTTGTCGAAGTCATGAAAGATTCTCACTTCCACTATGTGCTGGATCTCTCTGGGGTGAGTCTTCCACCTAACCCAAATGTCACTTGCTGCAGCATGACAAGTTATTCATTACCACTGATGAAACGTTTATTTACTGCCTGAGCATGAACACTAACTCTGCCAGTTTTCTGGGTAACCTGGGTCAGTTCCTTAAACTCTTACGTTTGAACTCCCTTGCAGCCAACACCAGCTGCTACACAGCCAGGCTGGGCTGGGCCTCCACCCTTGGGGTCGGGGTATAATCTAAAAGGAGGGACAGATGTACAAATGAAGATCTACACCAAGCCCAGAGAAATACGATCACGCTGCACTGAGGCTTGGGAATCATGAGCACTCTACTTCTAGAGGGTTAAATCACCCTTGTTGTGATGGAAATATGCGTCCACATGTGTCTTATCAAGTAAAAAATATAAAAGTTTATAAAGAAATACAATAGTAGAAAGAAGCAGAGAATTCCACCCAAGGGAAACCCTTCTGGAGGGAGAGACACTCATGTTAGCTCTCCAGGGAGATTTCCAGCAGGTAGTCTGGAGTGGAGGTGCAGTCAGGGGAAAGAAGAGGGCAAAAGACAAGGGCAGAGAGACAGAGAGAGAAGAGAGAGAGACAGAGAGACAGAGAGACAGAGAGAGAAGAGAGAGAGAGTGACAGAGACAGAGAGACAGAGAGAGAAGACAGAGAGAGACAAAGAGAGAATAAGAAGAGACCAAACTATCTATTATCTTTCTATTCTTCAGGCAAAATGACTCTCAAAGGTGATCACGGAAGAGGTTACTGAAGACCATGCAGCCAAACAACGCAAGCAATAAAAGCCCTTGGAGTGTATGAGCATTAGTGAAGAAAACAAAAAAAGATTCTATTTTCTAGACTTTGATCACCACTGTAGTATTTTCTTATGTTCTCATTTTAATTTTTAATTTAGTACCTGCATATGAATAATATTTCTTTTTAAAAGTTTGTTGTTGTTTTGTTTCTTGCCACATAGGCTTGGGCTGGTGGTGAACTTACTGTGTAGCCCAGATTGGCCTCGAGCTCACAGTGATCCTTTTGTCTCAGCCTTCCAAGTGCTAGGATTAGAGGTGTGTGCCTACATCCCTAGCTTGAATGATAGTTCTTAAAGAGAGTGACCCAGTGGTGTTACTCCAGGACTCCAGAACAAGGATCAGCCCTACTGTTTGAGCTGTGATCCTAGACATGGTGCTGCAGTTGGCTTTCCTGATGCTGGAACAAATACATGACAGCCCCAGCTTAAAGGAGGAGAGGCTCATGGTTCCAAAGGATTCAGTCCATGGCTCAAAGGCAGGAGCATCATGGTGAAGGGGTGTGGTTCAACAAAGCAGCTTACTTCAGAGTGTCAAAGATATAGCACCAAGGATTCTGTCTCTCCATGTCCTACTCAGAGACACCCACAAGAGTGCTGTGCTAATCCCATAGACTGTTCTGAATCCAGCTTGTCACTTACCTGTCAGATGGGCCTGTTACAAGGTCCCTTGGGAGTGGAGCCTTTCTGCCTCCGTGGCTGGAGCTGTTGGTATTGGTGCCTGGGACCGAATGGGCAGAGGTGCCTTGTTGGATGGTTGACAAACTTAGTATTTCTCAGGCTGAGTCTGAGGTGACAGTAGTAAATCCCAGAAGAGGCCAGGGCCAGGCAGAAAAATAGGGAGCCAGACAGGCACTGACCAGAGCAAAAAACGAGTCACTTGAATTTCCAGGCTTTGTTCCAGAACCATCTGTGACCCAGATAGAGCCATTTGCTGGCATCTCAACACAGATAGCTTCCTGTTCCTTCTTCTTCTTCCTGTTTCCCCTTCTCTCCTTTAGCCTTTTTCTTTTTTCTTCCATCATTTTTCAGGGCCAATTCGACATTCAGGGGCAAGAGGATGACAACCTGATGCGACGTGATTCAGAGCTCTTCCCAAGCCACTCCTAGGTTTGTAGAGCTACAAAGTCTAAATCCCACCATGGACATTGTTCTTTGCCAAAGTAAAAACGTCTTCTACCCTTTTTTTTTCTTTTGAAGAGTAACCAGAGTGTCATAAACAACAAATTCAACTCACTTTCTTCCCAGTGTTTGCTCTCATGGAACTGAGAGAGAAAAGTCTGGCAGAGGGAAATCTGGGGGGAGGAGAAACAAGGTGACACATTTGGCTGTGGGACCCAGAGAGTCTGCCTGATCAGCTGGGCTTTGCGGGAAGGAAATTGCTAAAGATAACTTCAACACTTTGGTCTGGGGCTGGTCACCACCTGACATTTATCTGTTCTCTTATCAGGGGTCAAGAAGTGTTCAGAGAAACAAGTTCAGTTCTTCTGAGCCTGAAATGTAACCCACCTAAAAATATTTAATAGTAAGATTGCCACATCGAACTGGGAGCACTATTAATTTAAAGCCACTGACAATATTTGTTGAATATCTTTTTTTTTTTTTTTAACCTTGCAACAGAACCTTTATTAACATTTTGAACAGGTTCAGCGTTCAACTACTATTGAAGCTGGTAATTTCTAAATTTAAACTGGGGCAAATGGCTGGGGTGAAGAGCACTACCATAATTAAGACACTGAAGAACTAACAGCTACCCCTCAGATGCAGGACCAGGTGCAGAGTGGACTCTTTCTGGATGTTGTAGTCAAAGAGAATGCAGCCATCTTCCAGATGCTTGCCTGTAAAGATGAGCCTGTGCTGGTCAGGAGGATGCCTTCTCTATCCTGGATCTTGGCCTCCACGTTCTTAATGGTATCTTTGGGCTCCACTTCTGTGGTGATGTTTGTCTCTCAGAGTCTTCACAAAGATTTGCATTTTGACCTGTTATGAAATTCAACGATGTCACAAATTTCCAGCAACGTTGAGTCATCGGCAGAACACCAACCGTTCACCTGACAAATTCACTCTTCACTGAACCTGAATACCTTGAAAATACACACA
Source organism: Myocastor coypus (assembly GCA_004027025.1). NCBI lineage: Eukaryota > Metazoa > Chordata > Mammalia > Rodentia > Myocastoridae > Myocastor > Myocastor coypus. Next base: position 9,484 of record PVJA010054339.1, read on the forward strand.
TTCCTTTTCACTGGCGATTCCATTCCCAGGAATTTAACCACAATCAGACGGTGCACAACTATGAAGGTACGATGCAATAACATGGAAAAATTGAAAACAACAGAATATTGTAATGGAGATATATTTAGATCAGCAAAGGTATATCTCTACAATGGGAGCTATGCATATTTCAAACAATGATATAGATGTCTATTTATTGTCACGCAAAGATACTTATGACGTTCTTAGGTGAGAGAGGAAGTTAAAATTACATTTCATGCATATAAATCCATAAAATTATTTGCAGAGTAAAACATGGAGAAACAAAAGTACCAAAACATTAATACTTAATGTGGGTGGTTGGATTATGTCTTTTTCTTCTATCTGCTTCTTTGTTAACTACAGATTTTATTATCATATATAACCAAGTATCAAAAATATTAAAGGTTAGAAAGTTAGCTAGCTGACTACAGTGGTTGATGGGCTGCCAACTTGAGACATTAAGAAGCTCAGTTAAATCATCTGCCTGGCAATTCTA